>JAFBJT010089593.1:109286-139855 GCA_016785325.1 Chascanopsetta lugubris
GTTTTTGTGGGCATGTTTCAAAGTGTGGTGTACCCCAAGGTTCCACCCTGGGCCCGATTCTGTTTGTCCTGCACAAACAGGGACCCATGAAAACAAACCTATTCCGTGCCCCTGTGCTGAGGCTGTGGGCATCTGACACCAACAACCCCAAAGCTGACCATTAGCAAGAGGTGGACCGGAGGCTGGGCTCATTAACGCAGAGCCACCGAGTCCTCTCTCTGCAGCGTTCCACTGCCATCACGTGTGCGTCTGCCCTTTTCGGAAAATCTGCACTTTCATTCCTCTCCTACCCTCAGACAGCACACCGACAACATACTGCAGCCCTAATCACCGACCCCCTCCACACTGATACCACCTGCCTCCAGAAGACAAGGGACCACGGCTTGACCACCGTAATTGGAGCCGAATGGGCTCGGCAGAGGAGGGGAGCGCATGAATGCCAGCCAAGAAAATGAGGTAGCTAAAGAAATGAAATGTCTGATCCAGGAGAGGAGGGGGCGGGGAGGGGGAGGGAGGGTGGGAGGGGGGGGTGGCGAGGGGGATGACAGCCATGTGAGAAGCGATGAGAGACAATGAGGCGGTGTCACCAAGGAGACGGCTGAAGAGAAGGTGAGCCATGACAACGGGCGTGTCGTCCTCTCATGGCGTGGAGCTGATGGGGGGCTGAGGGGGTGAAGGGCTGAGGTCTCTAGGAGGGGGGGGGGGGGGCGGGGGGGGGGGCAAACAAAGCCATGGTCCACTTTCAGTGGGGCTGCATCATATCTGAATGGTGGTATTTCTTTACAGGGGTAAATCGAAGGCTGGGGGTGATTCAATGTTTACAATTCGGAAACCATGGCTCTTTGGTTCAATCGCGGGTCCTTGAGTTAAAAGGTGTAGGAGAAAGAATCCTGAACGCACACAAAAGATCTGAACTCCTTCAGTTGCGGCTTTGTGACGCTCGGGGCGCCAACAAAGGAGCGTGGGTGTGTGTGTGTGTGTGTGTGTGTGTGTGTGTGTGTGTGTGTGAGTAAGTGTTTCTTTCATTTTTTCCGCTGTGACGCATTCAAGTCGTGGCAGAGCTGATAGCATCCTCTCGCCACAGCTTTGACTGACATGTGGGTAAACAGCACCGTCCCAATCGAATGCTTCAGCTTCGCAGACTGAAGGAGGAGGTGGGTGATGGAGCCGGGAAGTAATGGCAGAGACAAAGCAATGATCTGAGGGGGAGACACAGGGTGGGGAGAGAATGGAATCTGACAGTTTACCATTTTGGTGGCATTTTGGAAGAAGCAATAAACGGAGAAAGTCAATAAAAAATAATATCTTCTTTAATATGACAGCGTTCATCTCTATTTCAGATATTTAATTATTGGATGGAGTTAATGGATGTTGGCCATTTGATACATTTGTACCCCACCTTTCGCAGTTGGGTTGCCACCTGCGCCTCTAGTGCTCTATGGTTACAAATCACCTTGATGTGGCCTGAAATTGATTAGATAAGTATTGACGCCCAAATGTCCAAAATCCAAATGTGGACCAGTTGGCAGAGCATTGGACATTTGGTGGTGTGGGTGAGACTCCGTGTGGAAAAAGGTGGGTCTGGCCCAAGTAGTGCAGAAACAAGTCAGGCCACCTCATTGTTGACATGTGGCCAAGATCTGGTCAACAGTAGTGAACCAGCGCAAACACCTCAGAAGGTGCATGCTCCAGATGTGGGCACATGTGGGTTACAGGATTACAAAAACAATGGGTCAATAAGACTATTTGAAACCAATTCAGATGTATAAATTATACATATATAATATATATATATATATATATATATATATATATGTATATACATATATTCAATGCTCCTTTAATTCTGCTGCAAAGAACCTCACCTATAGAGCCTACTGTCACGTTTCTGTTTGCTTTAATCATGGATGGTTCCTCACTGTGATACACTTCAGCCTGGAGATGTGAAAGCATCTCATACTGAGCCACACCGCGCCACTTCGGACAGTGGGGTTCCACTGTGAGGCGGGTCAAGCCTGTGAGGAACAAACCAAATCAAAGTGGATTTCGTAAACAACGCTGACTGTGTGTGATGGACCACGCTGGTGTGATCGAGCTCACAGAGGAGTGGAAGTTGAGGGCGGTGCTGCATTTCCTCTGCACACGTTGTGTCACAGGATGATACGTAGACAGCAACAAACCGGCTCCCCGGCGTTCAACGAATTAAAGGGGAAGCGGAGGAGCCACTCGTCGCGCAGACACGTCGACGGTTTCCTTTGCATTCCATTAGAATAAAGCTCATTTGCATATAGAGCGATGGCTGTACACCGAGGGCCCGAAATACTACGCAGTCATTTTGTGTTTACCTCACTGCCATTCTGCAGCAGCGCTGATTGGTGGAGAGGCCTCCTGAGGTGACTGTGTGGGCTCCTATCTGGAACCATGAACACAGACGGCTCATCGCCGGCCCTGGGGGAGGGAGGGAGGAAGCACGGGATCAGTGAGTGAGTGAGTGAGTGAGCGAGCGAGTGAATGCTCTGCCACCAGGGGCCTTCAGGGATTTGGTTTGAAAAACCTCTGATCCATCATCACGGGGCCCACGGGGCCAATATGGCCGACACAACAACAACGGTTTAACAGGCACATGATATACTGTCAAAAGATACAGATACAATATACACTTGGCCACGCGTGATAATCTGAAGGAAATGCCTGGTTCTAAAACATTAAAGGTGCAGTGCGAAAGATTTCGGTCATTTTTGTCACTTCTATAAATATTACAGAACAATGACACAGCCACATTTCAATTAATTAATTTTTTTCATTACCCTTAAATGAGCCCATTAATGTATATTTACATGAGGAGGGGGTCCTCTCTACGGGGGCCGCCATGTTTTTGCGGTAGTAAAAGCGGACGTACTAAACATCTTTTGAGTTTTAATGACAACTGAGGTCGACCATAGGTTCTCCTCCATGCGCAGGAGGGTGAGGTGATGGATACAATGTGCAACTTCACCTCTGGATGTCACCAAATCTGACACACTGCACCTTCAAGGCCTGAAACACTGCGCACGATTCCTCCCCTGTAAATAAGCACAACCTCCAAAATCAAACAGCGTGTCCACACAAGTGTGACGGTACATCTGTCGACTCCTAAAGGAGCCAAACCTTGGCGCCGTCTTCTCATCTGCGCTCCTTCCTTTGGGGTAAACATGCAAATGAGATCATGAGCATATTCTATCATTTGTTTCTAAATGGGTGTGTAACCTTTAAATGATGGATGGTGCAGCACGGGGCCGGTCATGACCTGCAGAGCTGCAGCAGCTGCCGGAGGAGGAGGAGGAGACGGCGGTTTTCTGAATGGACACATGTGATGTCAGAGGAGTGCAGTGATGCTGCACTGTTATTCAACACAAACCACTCATCCTCTTCCTCTCTTTGCCCACACACACACACACACACACGTATATAAACGCACGCACACATTGATGGGAACCGAGCTAAGCCGGTGCTGAGCAGAAGCAGCAGTCAGGCAGATGGATGTGTCTGTTCACCAGCAGGCAGCTGCCGGGCGGCATTTACCTCCGAGTACGAAACACGTCTAACGCTGCCAACGTCTTCTCCGCGCCGCTGACGCACCGAGTGCTCGGCACAGAGGCCGAGGTGAGGAGATTAAGTGGGCGTCCATTTTTTTTTTTATTCCTCTTACTGGTTTAATGGATGTGAGGGGATCACAACATGGACTAAATAAGGAGGGAGTGCAATTAGAGGTGCAATGAAACGGAGCAGGTCTGAAATGGAAGAGCACTTATGTGTATGGGATGTCAGAGGGCAGCGAACGGGATGCTTAAATCACTTAAGATGGTATACGAGGGTGGACCTGAGATGGAGGCGGAGCATCAGTGAGAGCGCGACGGTGCTAATGCAGCTGTACGAGTGGACACATTGGGCCACATATGCAGGAACGCAGCTGAATGTGAAATATCCACATACAGGCTTTACTCGAGCTTAAAGGTGCATATGGCACATTTTTCCACTATCGTCCAGAGCATCATGGTGTCTTCAGCTGGCCTGCTCTGGTGAAACAGCAGCAGCAGCAGCAGCAGCAGCAGCAGCAGCAGCAGTGTGTCATAGCTCAGGAATCAATGGACACAAATGACATGCATGCACCTCCACAGCACAGACACACCCTCCTTTCACACAGGAGCCGGACCACCATGACTAAACGGACTGTCCAGCCCAAGCTGGGGCTCATAAGCTCCAGTGAGTCTCAGCATGGCTGCGTGGATGAGCGTGTGAATGCTGGCTGTGCATCACTTCACTGCCACAGATGTCGCTATAAACAACAATAATAATAATAATAATAATAATACCCCTTCTACAGCTGGAATCTGATTGGCTGATCCGATGTTCTGCCTTTATGAATTCTTGTATTCTGAGTCTTTTGACGTCAGTTCTCGGACCCCTGCGTGTGGCCTCTGACGGTCAGGTGGCCCCTTTATCTCTGTTGGGCTGCAGAATGCCGGAGCTGCCGTGGCCCCCAGTTGAGAGGAGGGGTGTCCATCACTGTCAGCAGGACAGAGAGAGAGAGAGAGAGAGAGAGAGAGAGAGAGAGAGGGAGAGAGGGAGAGGGCAAACTGCGACAGCAACTCCACCATGGCTTGAGCCTGTGAGTCATCTCTACAGGGTTTAACTCTTTGTGTGCCATGGTGACTACGAGCGTCCTGCTGTTCCTCTCCCCAGGCTCCACAGTGTGAGGAAATCACACGTATCACTACACAACTATAGCACCTTTCATTAAAAAATGAATGAGTCTTAACATCTCAAATTTCTGTCAACTCCCATTTGATGATCACAAAGAAATATATTTGATTCTCTTTTTCTTTTCTTTGTTTTTAATGTTTTGTATTAAACAGTGCAAGTGTAAAAACATACACATTGCTCCTGGGTGATCCTTCACATAAAGCCCTGATCGATATGGCTAAGGGGCTGCAGACTGCACGCATGGGCGAGGGCTATTTTTAAATAGAGCCAGCTCCTCAGTTTGCCATATCATAAACCTGAATCATTTATATGGATTCTTTTCCAGGGAGCGGGCTCCGTGTGCGTGTGTTGTGTGATGACGCGGTGGTCAGGTGTCTCCTCATATAATCAAGGGAGCTGTCCAAGTGCTGAACACAGACAGACGCACGGAGAACAGCACCGCTCCGGAGGAGATGCCATACACCTTCAGCACTGTCTGAGCTTCGTTTCCAAAGGTAAGACATCGCGTAGATTCCACTTGTATGTGAGAGCATCTGCTTCTCCTCGTGTATTCGATCGGACGGTGGTGTTTTTTCCCCCCCATCATCATCATCATCATCGACACTCTTCCTCATCCACACTGCAACAAATACATCAACAATGGATGATTCCATTGTTGCTATGGTGAAACGAAAAAAGGGGGAAATGTGGATTTTTTTTTTTTTTTTTAAAGACAGAAAGAAACAAACGCTGCCTGATGGTGATGTTGTTTAGAGGAAATCGGATGGTGAGGTTGCCCATAACAACGGCGGGGAGTGACTCATCCAGTGATGTGGATGTGGCTCTTTACGCACAGCATCGTATCATTCAATGAGCACAGCGTCACTCTGCCATGTAACACACGCACGCACGCACGCACACACACACACACACACACACACACACGCTGATGCCTGGATTTTTAAATTGCATGCACCCTGTTGATTTGTTTGTTTGTTTGTTTGTCTTGCTCTCCAGGTAACAAATAGCCTATAATGCTGCATTCCCACCACAAGTTGCCCACGGGGGGAGCCGTGCTCCTGCTCGCCTTCCTCCTCCACGGATGCGCGGTGCAGGCTGCGTCTCTCCCCCGCCACTACAGGCTCCGAGGCGGCTCCGAGAGTGAGGGGCAGCCGGCCGCCTACCCGCCGAGCTCCGACATGCTCAAAGCCCTGGAGTACATCGAGAACCTGAAGCAGAGGAACGGGGGGAGAGCCGAGCCCGCGGATTACGACGAGGTGGACAAGTTCAAGATCCTGCTCCAGCTCGCCTCGCAGCAGGACGCGGGTCCCGGGGACCGGCAGCCCGCCCCGCCTCCCCCGCAGAGGCAGGACATTAGCGCCGAGCAGCTGATGAAGGTCCTGCTCCGGTCGCTCCAGGACCAGGCGAAGCTCAGCCCCGTGTCGGCGCCGCGCAACAGCGGCCGCGCGCACCGGCACCGCACCAAAGACACCGAGGTCCCCGAGCGCGCTCCGGCGGCAGACTACGGCAACTTCCCGCGGCCCCACAAGAAGTACCCGCTCATGTTCGAGGACGAGGAGAACACGGACGCCTCCAAGCGAGCCACGGAGGACCTGGACGAGCAGTACACCCCGCAGAGCCTCGCCAACCTGCGCTCCATCTTCGAGGAGCTCGGCAGGATGCCCACGCTGGGCGGCCAGAAGAGGGACGTGTTCGGGGACGAGGAGGATGACGGCGGTGACGATGACGGCGATGAGGAGGAGGAGGAGGAGGAGGAGGAGGACGGCTTCAGCCTGCGGAGCCAGGCCTACGAGGACGTGGCCGGCGGCGAGGAGTGGGTCCCCGTGGAGGAGAGGGAGGAGGCGGAGGAGCTGGAGAACGGCAGCCACGAGGAGGTGGCCCGGGCTCTGGGCGGCCAGGAGGAGATGCAGCGCCGGGCCAACCAGAACCAGGGCGAGGCGGACGACGACACCAAGCTGGTGGACTACTACCTGCTGAAGGTCCTGGAGATGAGCGACCAGACCCAGAAGAGGGACCGGGCGGGGGCGCAGAGGAAGAGGCTGATCCGCCCCTCCATCGTGGACCCGCGCACGGTGAAGGAGCTGCTGGAGCTGTCGCTGAAGCTCCACGTGCCCCCACAGGACCTCATCGACATGCTGCTGACGGAGGAGCTCCGGAAGCTCCACCGCGACCCACAAGCCGCAGGGCGCCTCACCACCACCACCACCACCACCACCACCGGCGGCGGCGGCGGCCAGACCCCGAGGATCCGCTACTTCAGCCGCAGGCTGCCCGTCAAGAGCAAGCCCCCCGCGGAGGACATGGACCGGGAGGACTTCCTGGACATCATCGGGGTGGAGACCATCAGCAACGAGTACCCCGTGGTGCAGAGACCCATGAAGACCCCCCAGTCCCCGGATAGGATGCCGGTGGCGTCCAGCCCCGTGGCCGGGCCGGTGAAGATCCCTCCGCCGTCCGGACGCAGGCAGAACCTCTTCCTGTCCGAGCTCAACAAGATGCCGCTGAAGCGCGGGGCCGCCGCGGACGACGAGGACGACGGCGACGGCGACGTGGAGGACGAGGTGACCACCTACCTGGCGGCCAAGATCCTGACGGAGTACCCCAACACCGTGTCCAAGCGGGACACGCAGGCGCAGCTGAAGGGCCAGTTCCCCTACGAGCTGTACGAGCGCGCCATGAAGGACTTCCTGAACCAGGCGGACACTGCGCCGCGGCCCGTGGCCAAGAGGGAGACCGAGGCGGCCGCGGAGGAGAAAGTAGACCCCACGGAGGTGCAGGGGAAGGAGGAGGTCCCCGCCAAGACCTCGGCCCCTCAGACCGTGAAGGAGGAGGACGGGGGGGATGGGGGAGAGGGGGGGCACCGCGAAATGACAGTGGCAGGGATGTAGCCAGAGCCCACGCGAGACGCACGAGTTTATGAATATAGTATTTATACCGTCTTAAAAAAAAAAATACAAGTTTGGTGGAAGTGATCTAGTTTACAAACATTTCTATTATATGAACTATAACTGGTATTGTCATATCATGTCACCCTATTGAGAATGAACTATAGCAATCTGACAGGTCCAACTCATCCTCTCATGACAAATAGTCCCTATAGTTGCTGCAAGAATATTTTAGAAGTCTAATGATGGAGGGTGGGAGGAGGAAGAGGAATCCTTGGCCGGATGTCATTAGTCTCAATCTGCCAATGAAATAATCCAAACAATTGAATTATTAAAGTTTTGTGATGTTGTTCAAAGTTTGTTAACATTAATGGTGTTTGTACGCAGGCCTATATTTTCAACTATAATCAGCTGGGTGCAGAAAATGCTTATTTTTCATGTCAAATTATTCAAATACTTCTGTGAATATACGTGTAAATTACGGAATATATAATACTGACTGGGCCTTTAATGACACAAAGGGGTTTACTGTGTAATGACAGGAATACTATTGAGTGTTGTGGAACACGATATTCAGGGTTAATGGATGTAAACGTTATAATTATGGAGGATTATTTCCAAGTCTAAGTATGAGACCGTCGCCTGCCTTCCAACCCTTTCATACTGCGAAGCTCTGTATCGTTGGCCTACCAGTGGTTGTGCTATGTATGCTCATTTTTAAATCATTTTGTACATGTTCAATAATGTGTGATGAATCACAGATGAATAAAGCATCAGCGGTATTTATTTTTCTCCTGGCTGAGTTGTGTTGCCTTATTAAAAACGCTGCACACATAAAGTAGGTATATAAACAGATGGCAACACTGAATAAATGAACATGAATCGTCAAATATAAAAAAACAAAATTACCCGATGAGGACGGTTTTATCAAAATACACATTTTAATAAGCTCTGACATCAGAAGGTTGATATCATGGAAAACAGTGATATTCACTCCCACTCTTGCAACAACCCTACACATAAGTTATATTTTATAGACAGTAAAAACAATCAGTAGTCTCATTCATAATTTCATAATTTGCTGGTGTAAATATTCTCAAAATGAACTCCACAGAAATGTTTCTGTAGAGTGTTTATCATAAAATCAGTCCACAGTGGTTTCTGGAGATACATATTTCACTTCAATCATATGAATGCTGGATGGATGGAATAATTGGTATGAATTTCATCCTGTTTTACTACTTCATTTATTTTTGTAACAATCAATATTTAAAAAAAAGACCTCCCCCAAACCCGTCCTTCACTTGAAAACAACTACGAACAGTTATTCAAATCAAGTCTAATGTTGCAGCTGGGTTTTTAAAGCAGAAGGCAAGCAGACATTCAGTACGGCCTCTTTCCCCTTTGAAAACATGCGGCAGAGACAAAGTTAATCTTCTCACTCAGAAACGTCTTTGAGATATGTGTGCACCATTTGGTTTCTGCATTCTTCCCACATTAAGTCCTTTTTCCCACGCATGGGTTAAAATGCAGGTTTGCTCATGTACTCTTCCATGGTCTGTAAAGAGGCACAAACAAGAGAAAGATCAGGTGAGCCATGTTTACAATGCGACACGACTCAATGAATGGCAAAAGGCACATGTCTAACATCACCCGTTAAAAAGGGCTAAGCACACCAACACACAGGTGACTAACACAAGCACAACGTCTAACCTTTCTGTCCATATTCAAGGTCATCCAAACAGCTCCACCTCATACCACTCACTGCTGTCATCCTGAAGCGATAATGATCAAAATGAATGGGAGACTATACTGCACAGATATCTTCCAACTCGGGGTTAGAAGTGTTAGTCAGCGCTACTCATAAGCACAGAACGACAAACCCACTGACACTACTGTACCACACAGAGCCGGGGACTCTACAGGGGAGAGCGGGAAGAATCAGACGATAACTAAAGCTAAACGCCACGTTCCAGGCAGATCTGTCTCTCACTCGCAATGACACTGGCGGAGGGAGAGAGAGAGATGCACACACAGAAACACACACAGAGTGGAGAGGAACAGCAGCACAAACACAAATTGATTAAAAAAAAGGAGCAACTGCTAATATCCAAGCCTATTAGCAATGAGACAAAAGACAAAAGCACATCAGGGAACACCACTGTTAATTAAACTCATTATAACTCTAACTACTTGCTGGTAGATATCTCTCTCACACACACGCACACACGTAAACTGAAACAAGTTCTCCTACTGCAGCTTGACACAACATTCATGGTCAGTGTCGTTGAGGAGAAATCAATTTCAACTGGACCATTAACCCACAACCCAGATTAAAGCAAACAAACTGGTAATCAACTCCAAACCAAATTCTGAGACTACTCCATGTAACACGTGTTACATGGCGGCACCGCCCCCACCCAACAACCAAGCGTTTGTGTTTGTTGTGTGTGCGAGTGTGTGTCAAGCAGCAACTCACCTCCTGTAACATGTCCGAGGATTCGATACAGCGATTGACAATCTGTTTGGAGGTTTCCTGTATCTCACCCCCCATTAGAAACTCATCCAGGATAAAATAGGCCTTCTCAAAGTTAAAGATAATGTCCAGCTCACACACCTGAGAGGAGGTATGACGGCGGATGTGGGGGTTATTCATATGATACAACATCCACATGGAAATGTTCATTGTTATATTTGACAGGCTTCAATAATACTGCTTTGATTTAGCCGACATTAAAAGCAACACTGTGCAACTTACTGTCTTACCCTTTACTGCAAACACCAGAAAAACATATTTACAGTTAATTATGAAGTTGTATGGCATTTTGGGTAAAGTGCAATTAGAGCTGGGCTTTACTTTAACCTACTGAATTTAAAGAAAAAATTAAATAACATTCTACTAATGAAATGTGTGGTTGGGCTACTACTTCACTGTAGATTGGTTAAAAAATACTTACACGAGCACTGCTGCTGGTATCACATAAATTAATCAAGATTGTGTTATTATAACTTTCAAACTGTTGAACTGGTAGAGCATCAACAGAGCCACGACCCAACAGTTCCCTTATGAAAATAAATACAAACATTCTAAGATCTGCCCTTTGATCACACGGAAACATCCCTGGGTCAAGGCTCATCCCTCCAGGCTATATTATGGAATTTACCCAGAGTTGCTTGTTCAGGGAGCTGGGGATTATGGGCAATATCCACCATTCCTCTTTTTTGTATTGCAACCACTGAACTGACAGAACTTAATCACTCAATGTGTCTGCAGAGGGTGCTGGTGACCAGTACAAGTGGCATAGTGTTGCTTTACACTTAAAGCTGTGTACTGAGTGAAATAGAAAGAAACTGTGAAATACATTGCCAAAGTATTTGTCAAGTAGCTCCACATAGCGGTGAATGACCTCCAGGGCCAGCAGCTCGTTCTCCTCACTCTCGATGCCCAGGCAGAAAAACAAGCTTGCATATCTGAGGGACAAGTGTAATGATTGAATGATTGAATACACTGGGACTGAGACACCTGCTCAGGCAGAGCAATGTAAATATACTAAGCAAACACAAGGGAGTGGGGGAATGGGGGGGGAGTACACTTGCCTCTTATAAATGATCTTGAGGTCTTTCCAGTGCAGGAAGTTACAGGAGCGTGGTTGCCGTGCCAACACCATGTTGGTCATGTCCCTGATGATCTTCTTTTTCTCTCGGTCCGACGTGGGCGTGAACCATTTCTGCAGACGTAGCCTCCCCTGGCGACTGAAGAGCAGCAGGAAGCGCATCTGAGCACACAGAGACACAGCGTGGGGTCAGAGGGGCAAAGGTGGTGCGTGGATGGGCAAGTAGGGGGATGACTCGAATGAGCAAATACACGAACCCATGCACTCAGCCATTTACTCGCCCTTACACACATACCAAGGGTCAACCCTGTGACATGCAGTTGTCATGGTTCATTAAATAGTAACTCCAGTGACGAAACACGGGGGAAAACAGAGTTCACAGGTCGACACATGAAGTCACCAACTGGCAGAGGAAGTCTTTTTTTTTTCTTTTTTCCAAGAGATAACAGGAGTCTGGTGTCGGATGTTTGGAGAATGTGCTTCCGAGCATTGGAAATAGATTTGGCTACACATCAAGATGGATTGTAGTATTCTTTTCATTTGTAAGAAAACACCTCGGCCACACTGTTTGTTTTCTGACTTCCTCTAATTGTTCATGTATGAGAGGCTTCTAAGAGGGAATGGGTCGGTTTATTCAACTTTAAGTAACGTCAGAGAGTCTAAAGATGGGAGGCATCTCGAGTTGTGTGTTCTGATAACACCAGTAGTTGTGAGTCACAGTGGGATCAGTGGTTATGAAAGATTATTTTGACTATTCAAATACACTCTTTCCTTATTAGGCAATTGCCATGAAATAGCAGGAACACACAGGTGTGCTTAATGGTGATGACGAATATCCTGCTACAGAACTACTACTGCTGCTACCTGCTACTTTAATCTGTTAAAGTAACACCTGTGTTTTCTTGCTTGTCTTTACTAAAATGGCTGCGGTGAAAAACACTTTTCCCCAATCAATCATGATTCCAGGAAAAGTTATTTTACATTATTCTCATAAATATCAAAAATGTAAGTTGCATATGTTGAGCCATATTACATCATGGCTTCAGGTGAAGCTCAGCTTTGGTAACGTTTGACCTATATTTGCTTCAAATTCCCATAAATTGCTCCAAAACCATGTATACTCATGAATATCAAAAACAAGTCTGCATTTACACAGACCATATTTACATTTTACTGACGTAATCATCATAACTACGCTAATTACATCACTAAATGACCATGCACCGTGGGTATTGCATACATCATACAGGTGGCAAAAATATACAACAATTAACAACCTAAACGCAGAATCACTGGGCGATCGTGTGCCTGAGTAGAAACTTCCTGGTTTAATGGTAAATGTAATTAAAATGTAAAAAACATAATTGGCTGAATATATAATATAATATACATCATCTTAAATAAACAACAGTACTATATTAAGTTTTGAAATGGTATTTCTACGAGTACACTGTCCAGTGACTGTGGTTGTATGTAAACGAAGTGAAGCAGTGTGCTGCCAGCTGGGCTCCACTCGGCCCCACTCGACGGAAACCAACGAAACCTGTTTAACCGGGAGAGAAACTTACACCTCAGTCCCGACGGTCAGTACAATTACGTGGCAACACGGTTTGAATCTAACAATGGAAACTGGATACAGCTGCTACCGAGGCCGAGCGGCCCTCAGGTGAACAGGAAGTGGTGAACAGAGGTGTACCGTTTAGCTTTAGCTTTAGCCACCTGTGCGCTAGCTCCATCAGGTGTTAACAGGTGAACACGCTCACGCGTAGAAAACACACTCAGCAACTCTACTCACCATCTTGACGTCGCGCCACAACTTCTGAACACAAGCGACTGTTGAAATATATTACAGGGAACACTTTAACCCCATAAACAGGGTCAGCCGGTCCGGAGTCAACACATTTCTGGTCCGCCGTCCGCTCCAGGCACCGGGAGAACTACTGGTTAACTCCGCCCTCCCGAGGAGCGGTGCCTACAGGACGCGTCACCAAATCAAACAACCGTGTGGATCAGAGACATTGCGTTTATTAACACGAACAGAGCTGAGCATGTTTTTTTTTATAGATCTGCTAAATTTCAATGAATGAAAGCACCCAGGAATAATTGAAACAGCTGGGAGAGCATAACTTTTTATTTAACAAACTTTATCTCTGCTCATTTTTCAATGTCATGATACCATTGTATCGTATTTATATTTATTCTATTTTTATTTTTCTAAATAGTTGTATTACCTTTTTTATTCTCAGAGTACTATCCATTCGGATTATCCCCTTTTCATTTTAAACGCATTAGTACTTAAAAGGGTGGTCTCGAGTGTCTTAAAACAGTATTTATCATTTATGTGTAGTTGTATTCACCACATTCCGTTAATAGAAACATAACTGACTTCACTTAAACCTTACACAATGTAGCCTTTAAAGTCAAATGTGAGAAACAATGATTCAGATTCATTTCTATTTCAAAGAATGTGTTGTAGGTCTCTATTATTGTAGATGTTGTTACCATTACCCACCGGTAGGGGGCAGTAGGTAGTCTCCCTCCCTGGCTCCCTGCTTCATGAGAAACTGATGTGACACAGTGGTTCACCAGCCCAGTCAAGTCTGTGCTCTGTGCTCCTTTAGTCCAGTTCGCTCTGATAACATGTCTGTGTACAGAAACACCATCTGGTTCTTGAATGGGATTCGCAACTACACAAGGTCAGTGTGTTCAAATGTAATCAGTGTGTGTGTTTCACCCTGTAGCCTCTGTGAGGTCAGTCCAGCCTGTTACTTGTCTAAGTGTAGGATTTGCTGTGTGCTCATGTCATGTCATGTGTTTTAGTGTAAAAGCGAATACGACATCTATAGTGTTTAATCACTGCTTGGCTCTGATCAGCACACAAACCAGCCTTTATGTAGTCACTCAACAGTTTCATTGAGGATCTCGAAGATGACACGACCACCGCCCCACGATGCTGCTGCCGCACCAGTGTGTCAGGGTTGTGATTCCACCTCCACAGGAAAGGATATGGGGCGGCATCCAAGGAGTTTGAGCCCAAGCAGCTGGAGGTGTCGGTCGTGGGACGGTCCTTCATGGTCACAGGGGCCAACAGTGGGATCGGCAAAGCCACGGCCATGGCCATAGCCAAAAGAGGTATCACACACACGCACACACACACACACACACACACAGAGCGTAGTGGAGAGTGCAGGCGTTCACTCAGTGTTCAATCCATGTTTGCTGTGTCCAGGTGGGACCGTGCACATGGTGTGCAGGAGCAGAGAGAAAGCAGAGGACGCCAGGGCGGACATTGTGCATGAGTCAGGGAACACGGTGAGGACATGACTGACACTGAACACGGAGACAATTTCATATTCAGTATATGTATATATGTGTATTTGCATATAACAATGATGACGATCGTCTATTCTAGGAGGTTTACATACATGTTGTGGACATGTCAGAGACACGCAAGGTGTGGGAGTTTGCCGAGGCCTTCAGGAAGCAGTACTCATCACTCAATGTCTTGGTAGGTCTTTATCATTTAAAGGTTTAGTGTGTAGGATTGAATGACAACTGATTATGAAGTAGGGGGACATTTCAGCTCCCTCAAAAACTTCAAGATGTCTAGTTTGGCCATTCATGGCGTTTGAACATGGTGCATCTTACGCACTGAGCCTTTATTAAACAAACACATAATTATGCGGATGAAGACTCGTGTATTTATTCTGACGTGTTATTATTATTTTTTATCACAGATAAATAACGCAGGCTGCATGTTGCACCAGAGAGAAGTCAACGCAGAGGGACTGGAGATGAACTTTGCCATCAACACCATGGGTGAGACCCGAGTTCAGACGATGTAGAGATGCTTTACATAAGTCGGGCTTTTCATTTCGAAATGTAAAGACTGATGATTCTCACCATCTCCACAGGAGTTTACATCCTTACACAGACCCTCATACCACTCATGCAGAAGAGCCGGGACCCGAGAGTTGTACGATCACACGTTGCACACAGCGAACACTGATGCGCACCGAACAATGACACCTTTGTCTCCTGTGAAGTGGCTGTTGTCTCAGCTCGTGGCGTCCGTCTCCTCCCTGTCCTCTCTGTTAGATCACTGTGTCCTCGGGGGGAATGCTGGTCCAGAAGCTCCATGTGGAGGACTTGCAGTCGGAGAGGGGGAACTTTGATGGCGCCATGGTCTATGCACAGAACAAGGTTGGAGCGGAGGGTTCGATCCAGATCAGCAGAGTCATTCTAGAATGTGACGGTGGGTGTCACTTGATGTGGTCATGGCAGAACTTGATGGGGAACGGGGGTGTTGTTTCTCTGCAGAGACAGCAGGTGGTGCTGACGCAACAGTGGGCCAGGGCCAACCCTGTCATTCACTTCTCAGTGATGCATCCGGGCTGGGTGGACACACCAGGTAGGAACTGTGGAGTGTGCCTCTGTCTGTGGGTGCATGTGACATACAACGTTTGTTTGTATTGTGATTTCATTTGCATTTGATTTTTTTTTTATTTGACTTTATTTGTCATTTGTTTTTATCTTGTGAAAACACATTTCCTCCCATTTGTTGTATCTATTAACCCTGTTTTAGCACTGAATTCCGCCGTTTTGTTCTTATTCCATCTCTAGCCGTTTCCACGGCGATGCCTCAGTTTCACCAGATGATGGGTGACAGGCTGCGCAGTGTGGAGCAAGGAGCCGACACCGTCGTGTGGTTGTCTTTGTCCAGAGCTGCGTCTAGAAGCCTCAGTGGGCAGTTCTTTCAAGGTGAGCCACGGGAACATCGGTCAGCAGCCAGAGAAATGTTCCTTTTCATTGTCAGTCAATTCTGTGTCACCGTCACCTGATTGTTTGTGTTGCAGATCGTAAACCTGTTGCTGACCATCTGCCTCTGGCCTGGACTCACAGTTCTGCAGAAGACGTTCAGAAGTTCATGACTCAGCTGGAGACTCTGGCCCAAGCTGTTCAGTCACGACCAGATCCAGAGATCAACGGTTCCCTGGACCCAACTACAACGACCCCTCGTTGAGTTGTCTGAATATTATGTGGAAAATAACATAACAATAAATGACTGATAACAGGAAGAAGTCACACAATCATACTTTAATTCTGATCATTAACTCTTAAGACAGGTTATAGGACAGTTCACGGCTCAGAGATGCCTGAGCTGTGCTCCAAATGATAATTGTTCCCAATTAGCACTGAAAGCCATAAACTATTGATTTAGTTTCAATTCTGTTGATCTCATATTATTGTATTAATGTTGTGTCCATTAGTGTATAATCTGAATGTATGTTATTAGTTGCCTTAAATGTGCACTTTATATTCACACAAAGAGCAGGTGTCTGTGGAGACTGCAATCTTGGACCCCCTTGTTTTTTTTTTAATCATGACAAAATCCCATTCAAGCTCTGAAACACATCTTGGTGTAATAAAAATCATTTTTAAAGGAGTAAATATCATTGTTGTGACATCTTTTAGAGTGAAAAATCATATCTCAAATGCAATTTAAGCCTTATAAACTACATAGTATCAACACTTCCAATTTTATGTTGTTTTTTTAAATATTTTATTCATTTTATACAGGATTGAAACAAAAAAAATAATATTGTGGTGCATTCACATTTTCCCAAGGGATTCTTTGCGAGTATTATCTCTACAAGGGTAAAACAGTGAAAAGCTTGAAGCTGGATCCATCAATGTTAATACTCACAGGGATTGAGAAGCCTGGGCCTGATTTAAAAATCATCTTGGCGAGTTGATGGATTTTTCCTGTGCTGAATTTTGTGTTTATTGTGTTTTTAACAGAACAAAAAAAAATCAGTTTCCCAGATTTATGTTGAAAAGAAACTTCCGGTCCATGCACAACAACAGTCCAAAGAAAAAACAAATCCCATTCCACCGTCCAGTCTCTCTCTCCTCGTATCCACAGTTCCTCCTCTATGCAACATAGGTATAGACTTTACGGTCTTCTGGTGTCCTTGCCAAGTATTCTCTTTCTATTAGTCCTTCTATACGCTTTTTGATGACCACTGGGCTGGGGAGGAAACGTGCTCGGAGCTGTTGAGTCACCTGGAAGCACAAACACACCAAAGTGAGGAGAAACATCCTTTCATTTTACTCTTAAATGTTATGAAGATGGTATTATCATCACTGTCATCACCACTCGAGTTCCTTACCTCTGCCACTAGGACATTGTGTTGCATCTTCTTCCTGGATTTCATGATTCGGACAATGGCGGCCTCGATTTCATGCTTCCTGTCGTCGTCGACTTTCTGCCGTGTCTCTTTCCTCTCAGGGTCTGATTCACCCTGTTTAGCAGCAACTGAGAAAGAAGACAGAGGACCAAGTGGTTAGTAGTGTTTCATCCAACTCCCATTAGCTGAGAACCAAACGAAACCCCCAACACTTCAGGTTTTGCTCACCTGTCTGTATTTTGACTCTGTGCAGTTTGGAGGTAAACTGATCATTGACTGTAAACACATGGCCATTTTCAATCTCCTTGGACTTTGGCTCCTTGGTGAGAACTCTCTGTGCGGGTTTCCCACAAGCCAGAGACTGTAATGCCCGGACCAACTCCCGCTCAGGAATATCAGTTTCCTGCTGAATCTCCTGTAGATTGGGACAGAGGGGATACAGGTGTAAAAATAGAGTATGGCATAGTGCACAGATTATTTTCAAACTCTTTCCTTGCGCATCACAGCAGAGAGGATGAACTCAAAAGCGTCACCTCAAAAGTGCACTTTTCTCTGTTGTTGAAGAGCATGAGGATGGTCATCTGGAAGGTGGAGACCTGCAGGATGTGCTTGCGGGTGTTTGAGCCAGTCACCTGGGCTCCGCCCACACCCACCTCTGAGCCGTCCTCCTGTAGATGAAGGGAATAGAAGGTTAAATGACACGATGACCTCAACAGACGGTGTTACATCAGAATATTGACTTTTCATTTTACCTTTTTAACAGCTCCATAGAAAGTTGCATTTAGGTCTGCGGAGCCCATGTGGTGCTGCAGTGTGAGTTGTCTGCCACTGTGCTTAGCCAGGTAAAACCTGTGAGAAAAAAAAAAGACAGGATAGAATAACACTGACCGCCCATTATGAGAACAGTTGCTGCAGATGTTGCGTTTAAGATGGATTAATCATCAACAGTTACTCTGATCAGAGAGTACAGGCAAACAGAAACAACAGATTTTTAGATCATTAGTAGAAATTTAGGTGATAGGCCACAGACTGTTAACTCCATAGACCAGAATACAGGTGACTGATTCAAACATTAACTGGGGCAAGTTGAACTCTTCACAAAGGCCACTGATCTCTAAGACCTCATCATAAAGGCACAATTGACCAGAGAGGGGCCTGAGTCTAAAAACATGAAACATATGAGATCATCTGGGGGCGTATTACCTTCTAAAGACTTCAAACGCATGTCTAGGTGCAGGAGGGATGGTGCATTTTGGGGTTGCAGACTGTGTGGGCCAGTAACCAGTAGTGAGGACTCTTACTATGAGGTCCACGCCACTTAGAGATGCCTGGAAGAGAAGCATGAAAGATACACATTGACTGACCGACTGTAGTTTGGTTTGTATAACATGCACTCCTATGAATTCAAGGTAGCATTAGGCAATTTGTTTTATTTCAATCACTTTATAATGTTGCAAAAGCTGAACACGAGACATTCCTTGTCTTGCTCTAAAAGCCGGAAGTCAGCCGTGATACAAAGCGAGAGCTCAGATAAAGCAGCAGCAGTACATTCCAGCTCAGACATAGAGTCCACAAGAAACCGTGGGACTTCCTCAGATATGTTCACACTGGAGGTGGGTGGTCACGACCGATCTTGCTCTCCAGCCCAACAGTCCCCCTACCTGCCCTAACGCCGCTTGTTTAGAGCCCTGGCTTGGCTCTGCTTGCCGGACAACGTCAAGTTAAATATGTCCCCAGAAAGACTGTCACCACGTTTCACTTACCGACGTGGTTTGTATGTGTTGTCTGAACTCATCCATGGTGGTGTTGGAGATGCTCATGTCTTTGAACATCCCTTCCAGTTTTGAGGTGAACTGACAGCCACATTCTGTCTGTAGACGACAAACACACACACACACACAAAGAACAAGGAGTTCAACTTGCTAACAGCGCAGTATGAGGAGCAATATACTAATCGTTGTGCTCGTGATCTTTTTACCTTGAGCTTAGAGATCATGTTCTTCTCAGAGTCATCGGAGACGCTCTTGTTGCTGAGCAGCCTGCGACCCAGGTGCTGCTTATAGTACCTTTCAAACACATCCTTCTCCTGCATGAACCTAAACAACACCATGGCCTTGTCAAGGATGGACTCCACCTCCTGTTCAGTCAACTGGTGAAAAAGGACAGGAAGGAGCAGACAATGAATCAAAACACACAGGACATTTCTTTGTGGATTAGAAATTCATCGAAACGGTTTGGTCACGTACCCCTTTGACTCCTTTCTTGAGCTTATCGTCGATGAAGAGTGATAGGTACTCTGGAGAGCGAGAATTGAGATTGAGGAAATACTCAAAATCACCAGCAATAGTTTGTTTGAAGAGTCGGTCATTGTTGAGGGACTCGAGGAGGAAACGGTCAAAGCGCGTCTTCAGGTCTAGCAGGCCCTGGTGAGGAGAACATGACACACAGCTAAATTAACCCGTGTCACTCCACAGAGAAATAAATGTCCTAAACTCATTGTGGACTCACCTGGATATAGTCGACAGGGTTTTTGCCATCTCCTTCTTCTGATACCAGAGCTTTGCCTTGCTCCCTCAGGTAAGAGCTCATACACTCGCACATTGTTTTTAGCCCGTTTGGCACACGACTGAACAGCTTGTACATACAGGCCAGGTCTGAGAGAGACATGGTGGAAAAAGGACAGAATAAAAGATCAAGAATTCTGCTGTGAAACCGAATGTGCTGCTAATATTAACATTTCAAAACTAGAATACGTTTCTAAAAAAAACCCTTACCGTCTGTTTTGCCATTTTTGAGCATATGGACCAGGCCAGAGTTCTCCATCTCCACAATGGTCTTCATGTGTTTGGAAATGAGCTCCCGCTCCACCACCTTGACAATGGGCTCCTCCGTTGTCTTATCCAAGCAGTGCATAACTCGCTCTATTTCTTCATTGATTCTGGCCTCGACCTTCTTTATATAAACACTGGCACAGTTTTCAGCAAGGAACTTTTGGCTCTCCATCTAAAAATGTGGATAAAGTGCATTGTTTGTTGTACGAACGTGTTCAATAGTAACAAAAACACACAGACACAAACCATGAGAAATTATAAACAGACTCACCTGGAAAAATTCAGCAGACATATCTAGGAAAGGGCCCTCAAAGTCTTCCTCATAAACAGATCTGCCATCCAAGCCCAGAATCATAAGCATCTGGCAGGCGTTTCTGATGGCGCCCCTGCGATGAATGAAAGACCTCACTATTAGCAATAAAGATCAGAAATGCACTGTAACATTGATAGGTTTTGAATGTAGCCATGGCGCAACACCCACACGTAGTAACTGAGTATTCAACATACCTATCCACGACCTCTCCCTTCCTCTCTCTTGCGATCATGTCCAGTAATGTCTGTCGCAGGTGGTCTCGAATGCAGCCATAGCGAACTACCTGGTCCCTGAATATGATGAGGCCAAGGTTGTACACATTTTCTACGTTGTTCTGTTGAACATAGACTCGGTCCTTGGAGGCAAGAGAAAGGAGCGAAAGGACAATCAGACATTGTGTGCAAGGAGAGAAGTGCAATGGCCTTAAACACAGTGACATTTGACGATATGACAAAAACAAGGTTTACAAATCTGTCCACCTACCATGTACATAAGGATGTCTCGGATCATCACCATGGCGGTTTGATGGTCATTCCAGGCCTGATTCAGTGTTTGCAGAAAGTTGTTATTTAGCGAATTAAGGACATCTTCCCGGACCTGAAAATACAAAAAACAGGTACGTAAACAATAGGACGATAATAGCTCTTAGGAAACCAAAGATGTATTAAATCAAAGGACAAATGCGTAACACTAATGACAAGAATTTTAAACAGGCACTACAGTCTAGATTCAACATTCAAAACAATACAGAGCGTTGCTGCCTCCCTCACTAGACTTGTAGTTCCAGTTTATTGCCAGGTAGAGCAGAAAGAATGGATGGAAGATCAAGGAAACATGAGATGGTGTAAACAAAAGTCAACAACTCCTACATAGTATGTTGGTCACCAATGTATGTGTTTATCAGCAGTTGGGTTTATTTTATACCCGTCAATTAAACCTGGGTGCATGGGTAGCTGTGCAGTTTACATAGATTAGCCTGTAAACACAAGACAATTTTGAATCTCCTTGAAAATATAGCATCTGATATAATATCCTTCATATGACATTAATTTCACCCTGACGCAGATGATCTGAAATTCTCTCGCTTGTGACTTTTCATGCGACTCAGTTTGACTCCAGAGCTGCTGTGGCTGCTGAAAGAGGCAGCAAGGAGGACAAGCTGGAGACAAAGAGAGAAGTGGCGAGCTCAGGTCCAACCCTTCATCTGACATACTCCACTAATTGTGTTTTTGTTTTGTAATTGACCATGAAGCTTTTAGGAGGGTTGCCAAGACTTCTTAGAATAGCAAGTCCTCTTCCATTCCTGTAGTCCATTTCCATATCACTTGCTGCTGTACATCCCATAACTGGCAACCTGATATGTGGGAATCATTAGGATGTGTGTGTGTGTGTGTGTGGGGGGGGGTGATACAGGCTCATATGATTTCCCAAAGCAAGGGCTTTCTTAAAACCAATGATACATTGATATCATGTTGTGACTTGTAACTCTGAAAGTGCTACATACAGCTTATTTACAGTCACTCAAAATGTATCCGTCATTATTGTTAAATAAATGATTGCTTCTGATGTTTTTATTTATTATGATTTGAATTAACAGTGCTTTAAAGAATGCGAGGATAAAAAACAAAGTTAATGGAAAATTATTTTTCTCACATGACAATATTTGTTCAATGAACTGAACATTAAAAGAGCTCCAATAAAGAAAATAAATAAGTCTTTACTTTGTTGGTGAGATGCTCAGTGACAACCTCCCTCAGGCCAGTGTAAAGCTTCTCGCCATGCTTGTGGAGCACCATGGTGTAGGCATTTCTGTACAGCTCCTCGAAGCTTAGCCCGCTGTTGTTCTTCCGCTGGATCTCCTGGATGGCATTCTTGAGAAGGTCCCAGATGTTGTTCACATACTTCTCATCCATGGTCATCTATGAAAGAACAGACACACATTAATGTTTATACATCACTTCCACCTGCTCAGAATACAGTAATATTTTGGTTACATTATTAAAGCAGACAAACTGCCACACGTAAACCAGATACCATATTCATGCCCCGTGAAATTCTGGGCCACCAACATCTTCTTAAAAGGCCATAGTTTTGTACGTGCTATTTCAGAGAAGCCTTTGTTTACAGGATCTGATTAGCCCACTGTTAAAAGGTGTAATGAAATTCATTCTTTGAATTCACACAATGAAGTTGTGTCAGTGTAAGAAATTACAAACAAATGAAATCCTCCACGAATACAATGTTCTTGTTGACATTAGCAGTAGAAGTCATAATGAGTTACCAATGAGAGTTACCGCAACATTTGAAATATGACTGACAGCTCACTGACACCCCATCATTACCAAATGGCACACTGCATGGCACGAAAACATTGGTCTACGGTGGGTGTTGCACGGGCAGGGAGATTCGGATTGCACAATGTCACAACACACTTGATGGTATGGTGATCTCAGTGAGAGACCGGTAGAGTTTGCCCCTGGTAGCTTAGTTGACAACGTCAACACAAACTACTCGGATTGCATTTTTGGCATGTTTACAGTAGACTCGAGTTAGGGCAAAGTTGAGTTAATAGGCACACATTAAATGTGTCGTTTGTAATTTACAACTGCTCAAGTCTCAAACGTCCCGTCATAAAACAGCGTTGGAAACAAACAGTAGAGATCCTCGCCGAAACGATACTTGAAGACTGACAACAACTTGGCCAACGTCAAGTGCGCTAATGTCGAGGCCTGCTACTTAGCTAGCCACTTGTCTAAAGTTTTCCGACATATGCTAACATTAGCTCGTGTCAGACCACGGCTATATTCACAACAGGATAAACTAAATCACGTTCAATAGACTGAGCCGGTAGCAGAGCTAATACGCTTCCGGCTGTTTGTGAAGCTAAGGGCAGGTAACAGCTGTCGATGGCACGTCTTTCTCGATTAACCAGCTAGCTAGCTCATAGCTAGCCCGAAAACCTGTCAATCCCCGGTACTCGCGTCTCATATTCTGCGTCTCGGTGTTCACGGAGCCGGTGAGATACTAACAGGGAAGGCTCGTATCCTCATCTTGGTGTCCTTCTTGGGGCCGCCTATGAGGTTGGACATGGTTACTTCGGACGACTGACGATTCTGGAGATGATTTACAGACTACATGGAAGCCAGCGGCTGGTGTTCACTTCCTACGCCAGGGAAGCGGCAGGGAAACTCGGTGAACTCCCCTCCGGGAGGCGGATCGTGTAAATGAATCTGCGCTGTAGTTGTCACTCGTCTGCTTTGCTCTCTTCCCCGTGGGTTGTTTTCTTGCTATCGTTAGCCTGGGAGCAGTAATGGTGGCGAATGGCTGGACTCCAATGCGCAACATGGAACTCTCGCGAGAGCGGGGAGATGTACTCGGCGAACTGACGTACGCACCCCCCCAGGTTGATGGAAACTATAATCACAGATAACTTTTGTCACCTACGTTATGTCGTTAACGTCTGTACAACAACTAATTAAGTAAAGAAGCCTTTCAAATAGATGTTAATATCACCATTAAAAAAGAGCTTTTAGAAAACTTGGCGGAACTGAAGATTCAAACAAGTGAGTAAAAGACTTCAGTTATTGAATGGTTACACTTATCTAGCACATTTAGCTTATTTGCTCTTTTGTTCAGTATGTCAGTTGTGAGCCCATGCGATGCTTTGTAGGACCAAGATGAAACATCAAAGGACGTTTTCGCATATATATATCTTGTTTTTGGTCAATGGGACACTGGTTTCAGGTCAAACCTATTGGCCAAAGCTTAGTACCAGTATGTAGTTGTTTGTCATCACAGTCAACCACCTAGCTAGCTCATGGCTAGCATGTAAACCTGTAAAACCTCAGCACTGCTAAAATACCAACATGGAAGGGTTGTATCTTGGTCCTGGTGGGCCTTTTGGTGCCAGCTAGTAGGTTGGACATGATTACTTCAGTTTTAGTGATCTCTCGCGTGCCCACGTGATAGCAAATAGGTGACTTGTGACACCCTTGTTGCTAAAAATCATAGAAGGAATTTGCTTTGATTTACACATCAAAATCTCATTTCTCAAAGTCTTTATGAATATGGCATTAGCTCTAAGACCACAACATCTCCATGTATTTGTGAGGTCCAGAAGTCACATTTGCTGCATCTGTCATACTAATGTCCCACTGATGGAAACAAACAAACAAAAAAACTCAAGCAATAGGACCATGTTGAAGTGTTATTACTCAGGTCAAATAACTGCAAGTGATGCAGTGTTTAATCAACTTCAGCTTTTATCTGTTTAAGTCGACATTGATGACATTGATGGGTGAACATGCTTATACCTTCCCCCGAGTCTTCTGAAAAGTTCCAACAGTGTGTACGCGTAGCACGGTCCCCCAGGTGAAAACATCCAGTGTGGAACTGCACATTTGAATATGGAGGACAGCTCTCTGGAGGCTTGAAGCATTGGTAGGAACATCAGCAGGCTGCAAGTGTGACACAGATAAACAAATGAAAGCCAAACTGTCAGTTAAAAGCTGGGCAGGAAGAAGGTGGTTGTTAAAAGAACTCCAGGGTAACCACCACGTCTCTGTACTGACAGTGTGATTGTTTTGACTCCCATCTCAGTCCCTTTGGACTGGCTGAAGGCTAAAGTAAATGGATCTAGTCCTACTAGTTTTCCAACTGAATACCTGCAGCAGCAGCAGAGGCACATCGTTCAACCCATTCGTATCCTACACTTGCGGACTAGAATTAATCGTACCCCTAATTGGATACCCTAACTCACCCTTGTTTACAAATGCAATAGTAAGTGTTTCCTTTTGTTTGCACACATCAGAGGGCAAGGTGTTTAATTTCACATCTTTGATGATGTGTATGATTACACGAAAATGATTTCATTGTATTAGCAAAAGAGAAAAGAATGTAATTCTAATTATATGTTTAGTCACCTGAATCCATGAATTGGCTAAATCAGGAGACAGTCCCCCACCACCAAAGTTCCAGATTATTACCCATTAATGAAAACATAACTATGAAAACATCTGAACTTCTGCTGAAGCGTTAAATCCCACAAACCATTATTCAAGCCATGAGTACCTGGCTTTGCTTGAATGAAAATCATTTTTTTTATTTTTTTCAATTACTTAGAACAATTCAAACAAACTAACAAAATAGAAACTGGTCTTTTTTTTCCTTTTTTTTTTTACGGAAAGCTTTTTTCATGTATACAGTATGAAACCAGCCTAAAATTTGCAAGCGTCAAATAACACATTCCCACTTGGACATATATACATGATACAGTATATACAATCAAATGAAATACTGTAAGTTCCATCTACAGGCTTGTTTCTTTTAGCACTGGAATGTGTCTGTCATATTCCTGTGAAAGCACCTCCATAACAAACTTAGTCTTCAGCAGAGACGAAGAGAAATTGTCCAAATTCAACACAAATAGGATAAAAAAAGAGGATGATCATGTGAGAACAGCAGAAATCAGGATGGGCGGGGCTTCTTCACAGCTGGGGCAGTCTGTCAACTGGCGTATCAAAATTGAAGTCTGGAGGGAAAAGTTCGGCAGCTCTCGGGTAGATGAGTCTGTACGACTGTCTGATTGTGACGTCTGCCACTCCGGCAATGTCTCCAATTTCTGTGGAGGTTTCAGACACAAAGGTGAAATGTTTGATATGCACTAAATAAATTAGAGCCAAGACATTACTGTTTGGATCTCACGTTATGTTATTTCACTTGGATAATGAATACACAGATCTGTCATAAAAAATAGGACTAACTACAGGTGAGGTGAATGACACTGACCACCTCGTCTAACCTAAAATCAGTAAATCATTATCAGTCACCTTTCTGGGTCTTCTTCTCTGCCGAGGCCTGTGAGGCCATGTAAATAGCTGCAGCAGCTACAGAGATGGGGCTCCTGCCAGGCACAAGATCAAGCTCCACAGCCTTCCTGGCGATGAAGGTGGCAGCCATTTGCACCTGTTTGGGTAGTCCAAGGTTTGAGCAGAAGCGGGACATGAAGTCTCCTGTGGTGATGAGATCTACGCTCGTTTCCAGCGCCTTTAGGATCAGCTTGAAACATCTGCCAATCTCCTTCTTGGAGATTCTGGAGACGGCACAGATCTCTGAGGAGGAAACAGTTAGTCTTTAGTGATCAGTCTGAACTTTTGATTGGTTTTGTTAAAGCTATTCCTCCAGTGACTTCTATGGTATAAGAGAAGCAAGGATCATATTGTACATCAATTAACTCTCATCTGTGATTCCTCTTTCAAACCATGGGGACAGGAAATTAATTACTCTGGTCACATCTGAATAGCAGAAGTCCCAAACCATTGGTTCTGACCTTTAAAAGTTCTGGGTACACCTTCTTGCCTGCAGGCAATGTAGAGGCAGGCCGAAGCAATGGCGTCGTTTGCCCGTCCCTTCAGGCTCTTCTGTTCATACACTTGCTTGAATAAGTTGTTTGTTCTGTCCTGCAGAGAAGTTTGTTAAGTGTTAATGTCAAAGATGTCTATATTAGAAGGTTTCCAACATCGAACCAGGTCGAGGGGAGAACAGTCATATGAACATACTATGATGTTCCGGGGCAGATTAATGCGATCCGCCATGGTGCTGATTTCTTTGAAGGCATTGAGCATGGCCCGGTCTGAGCTGCTCATGGTTCGCCTGTTCTGGTATTTTGAATTTCCAAACTCATCAAAACTAGCTGCTCCAGTTCCCTGTGGTGGAAAAAAACAAAAACAATATTTACCATTACAACCAATGTTTTTTACGAGAACCCATGACGCCTCAGACGTTTACCAAGTTTTATAACAACCCTTTTCCTGGATTTGCCTGCATTTAAAGTTCGTACAAGTTTAAAATAGATCAATTCATGTGGATAATCTAGCACATCTTCTCAAATCGTCCCACTGATATATCCTTCAAGCATCTGGGAGGAGCTTTCACCTTGCTGATCATGGTGGTCAGGTCTCCCCCATTGAGCAGCGGATTCTGGGCGTCTCCCACTCTGGATGGATCTTTCAGGGCTTTCTCGTTAGAAAATGTCCTCCACTCTGAGCCCACGTCAATTACACGGTCACCTGTGGAGAAATGGTTTAGAGCTGTGCATTAAAAAATTTGCTAGATATAACAAGGAATTTTCTAATCATTACAACCAAAGCCGACAAGGACACAAACACAAAATTATTTCAAACACAGTCTTGTTTATCATTTGTTCAGAGTGTATGTATTGTAATGTATTGATAATATTATCTATCCGACATAGATTTCTTAAAACAAGAGATGTGGTTTTGCTTTCACAAAGGAAACCGGTTTTGTAAAAGTTCCACCCATCACCTACACATAAAAAAACAAGATCAGTTTTCCCATATGGCTCCATCAGATCCCTTTGGAATAATTAGGTAGAAGATGGTGTAATAGTTCAATTCCCATAGTGCAAAAACATGAGCAATTATCCAAGTCTCAAAGCAGTGACTATTATACATGGGGCAGCTGTGGATGAGGGTTTAGAGGATCTGTCCTCTGACCAATATTTGTGTGACAGCCCCCCCCCCCCCCCCCCCCCCCCCCCCTTTTTTTCTGTGCCCCCGGCCCTGTCTGTTGTTTGTGTGACCCCCCCGGCCCTCCCTCTGTTTTTTGTGTGATCGTTCCTTGTAAAGCGTTCCTTGGGTCTCTGAAAGGCACTATATAAATTTGAGTTATTGTTATTATTGACCAGAGGGTCAGGATTTAATTCCCCTCTTCCATTTGCTGGGGCATGACACTGAACCTCACATTGTCCCATGTACTTGTATATACAAAGTTATTCTCCACATCATCCTCGTCCTTCCCACATCAGTATGTGGTGACAACTAAACAAATGTTTAATTGTAAAAAAAAGTGTTGAAAAAACAAAATACTGTGAGAATAGAGCCACTTTTCATTCTAACTTATCAAGGCTGTCTGTTCTTGGATGTATGCAGCAGAATTAAGGATTACATTTATTTAGAGCATGTTTAAAAATCTACCAGTCATTCAGTCTTTCTCTCCAAAGGCAAACTGATGCTGGCAAAGCTTTTGGAAAAGTTCAGCAAACAGAGGCCATTTCAGCTCTCCAGGAGAAACTGGAATCCAGTCATCCCCCATCTGACCTGGTCTGTGCTCAGGGGGCTTGTTAAGGGTTGAACTGTTGAACTCCCCACAGCGTTGTCTTCAGGTTGCATCACATGTAAAAGGTATACACCCTACCCTTCAGTAAATTTAAGTATAGGCATAACACTACACAAGTGTTTTTCTATTTTCTGGTGTTTCTTCATGAAATGTATAGGTGCAAGTCATCATTCATATGGTTTAAGCTCACCTACTACAAGGCCACATTCCGGACATATCATGTCCCCTGCTCTGTAGTCCTCCACCAGGATGGCTTCAGGGTGGTTGGGACACTGAACTTTGGGAAGGGCCAGACTCTCTCCGCTGAAAGAGAACAGACTGTTAGATCAGGGCAAAGCTTCAAATCTAATGAAACAGAAACGAAGCAGTGGAAACCAATGCGATACAATCCATCAAGTGTTTGATTCATCAAGCAACTTAGTCCAGATGGGTTGTATATTTAATATTCCACACATTTATTACACATTCCTTGCAAATGTTTAACACATTGTTGAAGCTTCTGTTCCATGATTTGTGCTTTACTTTATTTACAAAATTCATGTTGTCTTCCTAGATATTAATAGGCTCGGTCCAAACATTTATTATTGTTCAAGTGTTCAGTGAAAATTGTATTACAAGAGGTATAATTATTGTGTAGCATATTTTGTAGAGAATGGTAATAATAAAAACAAATGTAAATTTCCGACATTAGAAATTAGAATAAATGTTTGGAATTTGATTATTCCAGCAATATGACATATTGTGATGCACTTAAGTGAGCACAGGATGAGGAAATGGAGGATGAATCCAATGTTAACAGATGTCATTACGCTAGTTCAATTTGTACGTATACAGGCACCTCACATGCTGAATAAGATACTTTACAAATCATAGAGGAACCAAAACATTTTTAACAATGACCATCTATCACCCACCTGTCAATAACAGCTAACTCCATAAACACAGAAAGAGCTGGAGTAACCGACAGTTAGCCAACAATCACGGCACATTCCACATTAGCTTCACGTGCTAACGGGCTAAACACCGCGGGGCATAGTGTGTTCTACATCAACATGATTATGGGCTGAAGCTATTGTGTACCGGGGCAGAGCTGTGTGGCTACACACAAACACAAAGTGATTTCTGGCAACATCTCACCGGCTAGCTAGCTAAACTAGCTGCTATGTAGCACAAAACATCGTTCCGCCAACTGAGCGAACAAAGCCGAGTGGTTTTCACGAACAGCGCCAGGGTCTCATACCCCGTACAATTTTGATTCTGGAACAAAGTGAACTCCATGAGCCAGAGATCACGAACATATTAAGTTCATATTCGGAAAAAGTTGCTACTCACCGGCTCGTCGACGCCATGTCACTTCTCTATACGTCTGTGTGTCAACGCAGTTGACGGCAGCGGCACCTCTATTTATAACGTTTTTCTGTCACGTGTTGGTCAGAGTATAGTGAGCCAGGGAACCCAAATGGGTCAAAACGCGTTTCAGTGGTTTTTCTCGGTTGTTGTAAAAGCAGGAAGTAGTACCACAATACGTAATTATTGTAACATATTATACACCCGTGTTTATATTTGTTTATACAAACGTATTATGACAATTACAACATCCAGTGGTGTTAAACTGTGTTTGTCGATTTATATTTGAATTTCAGAGATCAAAACACACTACAGACAACAAAAGGACAGGAGACGGGTGACAACAGGTACATGATGAGTAAGAGTCATGTATGATGGACTAACCCTAACCCACAACACAAGGAAACACTGTTTACATGAGTCATCATGTACAGTTTACCATATGTAAGTACAATAATACCTTCTCCTAAACTCTGCAATATGTTTGAAATGTTTGAGTGAACCCCCCC
>JAFBJT010089594.1:0-12500 GCA_016785325.1 Chascanopsetta lugubris
GAGAGAGAGGGAGAGCGAGAGAGAGAGATGTGCTCACAAATATAATACAAAATGAATAAATAAAAATAGTATATGGCTCACATCAAATCATTATTGAATTAGTTGATATGAGATCGGGCTCAGTGACGCCGCTGCCACTATTTTGAGAGCATCAGTGAGGCTGTCAGCGATTCTCAATATAAAAGCATTTGGACAACACCAGCAGTGTCGCTGACTCAGCAGAAAATAATATAAATCAAATATTAAGGGACTTCTAAATATGAACAGAATTGACAACTTTAAAGGTGCAGTGTGTAAGATTTGGTGACACCTAAAGGTGATGTTGCATGTTCTATCCATCACCCAACCCTTTCCATCCAAGCATGAAGGAGAAGCTGTGGTAGATGCTTAATTCACCTAAAATCACCTAAATGTATTTTTCCTCCATTACCCTTAAATGAGCCCATTAATGTATATTTACATGAGGAGCAGGTCCTCTCTACGCGGGCAGGCCATGTGTTTTACAATAGTAAAACCTACTTGACATCTTTTGATTTTTTTGGAGTGTAACATAGGTTAAAATATGCAACTTCACCTCTAGATATCACCAAATCTTACATGTTGCACCTTTAAAGCCAGCCTTTATAAACTACTGGAGGCAGATTTGACAGATTCACAACACAAGAAAGAAGGAGGGGAGGGGCATAAAGACAGAGTCCATCGACCTTCAGTGACTAAATCACAGAGGGGCAAAAAAACTAAAAGCACATTCACCTGGTATAATTTATAATTATACAAATATAAATATATATTTATTTAGGGGATATAAAATGACAACCTTGTCACATTAAGCCACCTTTTCAGTGAGAATTATTTATCAGCAAGAGTTCAGTCGTCTTCATGGCCGGCCCCCTTTTTGCAACACTGCTGAATATTTCTGTTTCTAGTCTGCGGCTTAAAAAGGATTTTTGACCACCGGCTTACATGCACCCAGGCGTCATGGCGGTGGCACGGCGTTGGCATGGCAACACAAACCGCAGATGTACAGCGGGGGATATATAATGATCATGAAAAGTACATGAGACAAACAGGGTAAAAAAAAAATAGTAGTAATATTAAATCGTCATAATTTGATATTTAATAATATAATGAATAATATAATATTTTCAAAAGTAAAATGACTTTTTATTCTCTTTTCATCTCAGTTTCTCAATTCCTTTTTAAACCTTATTAATTCATTCTTTTCGAGATCATATATATTTCGCAAGCTGTTGAGCTGTTGAAAAATGGAAAATAAAAGTTTAAATAAACATAAACATATATATAAAACAACCTGACAAGAGCGCACGCAGACACGCACACACACACACACACACACACACACACACACACACACACACACACACACACACTCATCATCCGTCTGACCTGCAGGATGGAGGTAGGGGCCCCGGGGCATGGCCTCAGCCCCCGGGGCAAGCAGAGTGGAGAAAGGGTCTCCGCAGAGACTTATATAAAGTCTCAGCCTCCCTACAATTTACTGGGGAGGCTGGAATGGCAACCACATTTCCCTTCCTTCCCTTTGACTCCACCTCTCGATTAGCCTCATAAATCCCCCGAAATCAGTCAATAACCTATAACACTAATGTCACTTGGCCACCATTAATTTTACGGCCCCACATGCCACACTCTGTTTCTTCACTTTTTTTACTTGACGAGTGGGTTTATACTCACACCGGGGATTGATTGGGAAGAGTATATATAAGGAGGTTGAGAATGGAGCCTGTGTAACCCTTAAGATAACCATATATAAACAACACAAGGCCAGAGGACACTGCTACAGAGCGAGATAACAGAGCGCTAGATCACAGCTTCAATACTCAGCAACATTGTAATGCAGGAATATATTAAGCTCTATTTCTCTTTGTAATTTAAATTTACTTTGAGACTTGTATCTCACACACACATACATACTACGCACCTAATTTTCTGTACTTTTAGTATTTTTTTAATTTAAATTTCATCTAAATCAGTGATGCTAGACTGGCGGGTTGCGACCCAAAAGTGGATTGCAGAACCTTTTTCAGTGGGTCCCGAGTCTTTGACAGGGAAAGGAAAAAAATCCTGTGAGAGGATTTTTTTATGCATCTATTCACACTCCTTAACAGTAGGTGGTAATGATGGCCTGCAATGCAACAGATACCCACCATTTCATAAATAGAGGGAAACCTGCAAAGTTAGTTTTTGCATTGTATCGCCTTCTTCTTATAACGTCCCTAAGATGCACTTTTTTGTTTTTAATTAAAATGCAGCTACTTGAGTGTAAAAGTGTCGCTACCTGCTGGTTGTTTTCGTTCATCATTAATTGGGGACCTGTCATGGTTTTCCTCACTGTTGGAGTAAAAAAAAAAAATTCAACCGTTACCTAAAATGATGAAGTTATAGTAAGAACGCTAATATTTACCAAGCAGACACGCCCTGTCTCTTAATGGCCGTTGCGGTTCAGATCGTCCACTCCCGTATTCCGCCTCAGATTCTGGCTCAAACATATACGGACATACTCCTATGTTCATATGTTAAAATCCATTCATTTTCCTCGCTATGTTTTGAAGTGAAGGCTCCCGGCTGAGAGCAGGCCTATGAGGGTGAAACATGCTTGCTTAACTTACATTTTCAGCCAATCAGAAGGTAGTGAGGTTTCAGGAGGGGGGTGGGTGGTATTATTATTATTATTATTATTATTATTATTACTATTATTGTTATTATTATTATTACCATTTATGTATTTGCATATCTATTTAATTCTACAGTAGTGCTAGATTATTTAATTTGTACCTGTAGTGCCCCAGGCCATCAAATTGCTATATACGTAGCTCCTTACACCAGGAGTGGATCCAACCTATGGGGGCTGCCATGTTTAAGAGGTGATGCTGGGTCCCGAATCCAGAACCAATTGAGAACCACTGATCTAAATGAATTTCATTGCACAAGACTGAGGCTGTGTTGCGACTCTTTTTGTTTTTTGAGGTAGAAAATGCAAAAAACATGATCGTTTTTCTCAATTTTATTCGAAACTTCGAAGCTGCTGATAGTTTCAAAGACAGCGACGTGATGAGTCTATTTGAATAAAAGAGCTCAAAAGTGCACAAATTACATTTGGTGCTTTGAGAGAGACATGAGCGCGGGCAGGAGTAGGTTTCCCTTATCATGCGTGGCAGCCTGCCTGCCTGCCACTGGATATGTTGCTGCCGCTCTCACCGGGCGCCTCTCCCCCTCCAATCTCCTTCGTATGTGAGAGCTGACACTTCGGGGGCATATCTGTGGCACAGGCGTGTTAGCGATGCGTACACCTTCTGCTGCGACGCTGAAGGAGGAAGATGAAGCACTGCCATGAGAGACCTCTGGAGTTACAGTGCAACAGGGCTGACCGCAAAAAAACAAAAGAAAAACACATCTGCAAAATAATCACTGCTATATTGCATTTGGCATTGGAAAGAGCTCACTTAAAGGGATACTTTTGTGCGAGCGCATTTGGAAATTTAAAAAAGAGGGAGCGGAAAGGGAGGATCTGCAAATGAATCAGTGCCGAGAGAAGTTGTTTCTTCCCTTAGATCTGGATTTGTGAAAACATTACTTTACATTTTTCCACCTTTTCTTTTTGTTCTTGCTACAAAAAGAGGCACATGGCCCTGGTGACGACAAATGTATAATAAAAAAAAAGCAATTTTCAATCTTTTTTTAAATTCTTGTTTATTTTCTACCAAAAAATAAAAGAAAGCAGGTCTTCTCAACATGTTCTTACTGTAGCCCAGAGTGCCAATATTGCATTTGGCATCGGAGAGAGCGCACTTAAACGGATACTTTTGTGCGAGTGCATTTGGAAATGAAAAAAATGAATCAGTGCTGAGAGATGCGATTTGGCTCCCTTGGATCAGCTGAAGCAGGACGTTTTTAGGCCAAATTGCCAAGAAATACCCCACCCCCACTGCTATACTTGACAACGACACATAATAATATGATCCTGAGACACTTTCTTTCTGTCCCTTCTGTCAATGTGCAAACTCGGTTTATTTTTAGACATTCCTCCCCAAAAAATTTGGGGCGAAATCTTTGAACCTTTGCTCCAGTTTCTGCGTCTCATCATTTGTCGTAGGAGCCGTAATCTTAATATTTAATTTCCTCCGAGTCGCCAAGATGTAAAACGTCTGCTCGGCTTTGGTATAAAACATTGTTCCGCATAATCACACGCCCCCTCCGTGTGTGATTCACTCTAAAAAACAGACAATAATATCACCTCATGTGTCGCTGGCAACTCCATCATCCTACTACGCCAACTATATCTCATTGTGCTCTGCTTTGACAGATATAACATTGCAACATTTTTTTATTTTTTTTATTGAATATGCTGACTAATCCTTATCCTTCCTTAAAGGTGCAATGTGTAAGAGTTCAGTCAGTTTGTTTCACTTCTATCTAGAGACGTAGAATTACAAAACAATTATATGTAGACATTTTTGCATAATCTTAAAATTAGCCCTATGATGTATATTTACACCAGGAGCAGGTCCATCCTATGGGGGCCGCTATGTTTTTACAGTGGCCCAGAGTGGACATGCTAAACATCTTTTGAACTTTAATGACAACTGAAGTCGACCATAGCTTCTCCTGCATGGTCAGAATGGTGAGGGTGACGTGATGGATACAACATGCAACTTCACCTCTAGATGTCGGGCTGTCAGCCAGATTGGCTGACAAGACAATGACAAGATTCATTATTATGAAAATGTCGGTATGTCATTGTTTTGTTTTTTGTTTTGTCTTTTCGATAATAGAAGTGACAAAAATGACCGAAATCTTATACGCTGCACCTTTAACCTGAGTTAAAACCATTATCATTTCCCCTGTCAGATTTTTTGTGTTTGACAACGAGGGCCCTTCAAATGTTGCAGCAGCCATTAATCATTAAATCAGATTTTATCTCATTTATTTTTTGTTTTTTTATTTGCCTGCTTTGCTGAACGGGTCACCGCCTGGGCAAAATGGCCGCACAAGCTTCCCCCGGACAACCTGAGGCACGGACCATCCAATCCCACATCATTAAGGGGCTGGAGTCCTTTATTGTGTTGGAGGCCTTAAACGCTTCGCGCCGTCTCTCTCTCTCTCTCTCTCTCTCTCTCTCTCTCTCTCTCTCTCGCGAGCGCGCGAGCGCGCGCTCGCGCGCCCTAAAGTCACACTCACTCCGCTCGGAGAAAACAGCAGAAGACAAAAAATAACGGCACAGCTGGATAATGACTTTTCCCTGGGAGGCTGACCATGTGTACAAAAGCGCTAATGATAGCAGGTGCAATAAGCGAGCACCAGGGCTTTTTTTTTTACTGCGTCCGGATCTATTTTCCTCGGCTAAACTCGCCGGTGATTTCCCCTGTGTAGGTGTCTTTCTGTAGTTTAAGAACACCCCCCCCCCCCCCCCCCCCTCTCCCCCCCCCCCCCTCTATCTAATCTCTTTATCAGCTGTGCAGCTAATATCAAAGAGGACTGGTGGTGTGAGAACCAACCTGCTGTCAGAGCCCTAATCACAATTAGCCCGGGCTCTAGACCCATTAGCCCCCCGGGGGGGGGGGGGGGGGGGGGGGAGAAGTTTTTTGGGGGGCGGACAGAATTATTGTTAAAGCCACTGGTTGCTAATGATCCTGAGGGCAGAGGGCAGAGGCTGTATGGAGAACGTGGATATTTTGTTTATACTGGGCCACCTCCGCATGAAGCACTATAGGAAATGAAAAAAACTTGTAGTTCACTTTCTGGCCACTGGGGGAAAACCCCCATTGACTCTCGTGTTAAAATGATCAACTTCAGAGGTGAATGAAACACCAAGTCTGGTAGAAACTTTGGCTTTGTTCTCAATCAGTCACATGTGTTACCGTGACGACTGCGAGGGGGGGGGTGTAATCTTTTTACGTTCGAAATTACGCATAATTAAGTGCGTGGTCTCTTGATTTGACACTCGAGCCGAAGTGACGGCACCGCGAGCTGACCCACAGCTCCATGTGTGTCCCTCCACCTCTTTGCCCGTTATTGAATTGAACTAGGGAATAAGAGGACTTAGGATTCCACAAGATGGCTACAAGGGTCACGCCCACAATTTGCCACAAATCCACTCCGCTGAAAGCAACGGGTGAGGTCACAAACGCTACGTCCAGCTTCATATACGGTCTATGACAATTGTATCGTTAAAGCCACTGATCGCTGCTGATCCCATGGAGTGGGGCAGAGTGCCGAGCATGGAGGAGGAGAACATGGATATTTAGTTCATACTGGGGAGAAAACCGAGGGGCGAATGAAGCACTAGAAGTAGTGAAAAAACTTGCAGTTCTCTTGGTGACTCCCATGTTAGAATGATCAACTTCCGAGGTGAATGAAAGATGTTTAAAGTCTGGTTCAAACTTCGGTTTTGGTCTCAATCTGTCACACGTGTTACCGTGACACACGTTTGAAATTACGCATATGTGAGTACGTGCCCGCTTGACTGACACCTGAGCCCAGCTGCTACGTTCTTGCAGATGATGCGACAGCAGCGCGAGCCGACCCACCGTCCCGTCTGTGTTCCACCGCTTTGCCCGTTTCTGAATGAACTGGGACGTAAGAGTTCGAAGATGGCATCAAGGGACGCGCCCACAATTTGCCATGAAACCACTCAGCAGAAACCAACGGGTGATGTCACGGACGCTGCGTCCATCTTTCTATCCAGTCTACCACAGAATTATTGTTAAAGCCACTGATTGCTCATTTTCCCATGGAGTGAGGGCAGAGGGCGGAGCCTGTATGTAAAACAGAAGCAGCCAGTTAATGACTAATTGCAACAGCCTACGAAAATGGCGAGCAGACAAAACAACCACCACCACATACCTCCTCATTCTCCTTCATCCAGCCCCCCCCCCGCCCCCCAGAGTGAATCAGGGGAATATGTGACACCACTTCTCATGCGCTTGTCTGAGGACAGAGATCAATTAAGACATTAACAAACGATTGCGAGCACCTCATCTTGCTCTATTAAACCAGCAGAGGGGTGGCCGCTGTTGCCCCTACCCCCAACCCCCTCGCTGCCGTCATATGAATTCAAACATCCTCTGCCTGTATGGAGGAGGCGGAGACTGTGCAACTGCAACTGTAGCACAACACGTGCTCAACCCTCAGACGCAGCGACACGCTATTTTGGGTGTCATGCACATTATTCAGGATTTTTCAGGACATTTTTGAGTGTTCTGATTTTTTTTTTCAAGCATTTTAGCCTATTGTAAATGATGTAAACCCCAATACCAGTCTTTGTGCCCCTATATACAAAAGGGTGCACATTGAAACCCATTCAAATCACTATTTTTGATCCTCTTCCGTCATTTTTACCATATATAGCAAATGGAGAACACACTTTACTGATTCCTACATGAATTGGACTGCTACTGCCTTTATTTTATAATATTATTATTATTCCTTATCAATTATTACATTTACACTTTCAGTCTTTCACCAAAGTGTGAATTTCTTTTTACAGGAAACATAAAGTGGAGTAGTATCATGACCAAAACCTGGCAATAGAAGGGTGAACAGTTTTAAATGCATGAATTCTTGATATGTATGATTCGGACTGATGCTGGTTTAGGGAATTAACTAAACAATTGAAAAAAACAAAAACAATTCTTCATTAATCTTTAAAGCTCGATTTTATATGAGCACAATTTCGCGTCAAAGACATGATAACGTAAGAATTTGATATTAAGCAAAAAAATAATTCATGAATTTCAATACATTTTGGTGCTAACCTGTCACAAATACCAAGCTTCAATAATCCAACCCAACAAAAAAACTGCTTGCATGAAGTATATTGAAAATAAATAAATTATTGTATTTTTTAGATCATAAAATGGAGATAAAAAAACATGGCCGCTGAAGGGTCATGTGAAACGTATATGTATGATTAGGACTGATGTTAGTTTATGAAAAAAAAATGGGAAAAAATAAATCCACATCATTTTTAAAGCTTGTCTTTGTGTCGAAGGTGCAATAAAGTGAGATTTTTTAAAGGTGCATCTAAGGGTGAATGTATACACACAGTTCCTGAGTGGAATAAAGGGGCGGGGCAACATCCGAACCACCTCATCTAAAAGGAATGATCCACTCCTGCTAATGACTGACACTCCAAACAAGAGTCAGAGTGGCTCCTTCCAGTGTTTGCCACCATTTTTGTTCATAAACTCATAAAAACAAAAGGATTAATGCACAATGCAGAAGCGTGGCACTCTTGAGAGCGTTGGTCGGTCGGGGGGGGGGGGGGGGGGAAGGGGGGGGGGGGGGGGGGGGGGGGGGGGGGGGGGGGGAACCATTGCTCCTTAGCCATAGCAGTACTATATATCCAGCTCCCCCCCGCCCCTATTACCACCATCTCGGCTCGACAGCGAGGGCCCTGCACTGCTAAATTATTCATGGCACCGAGGGGAGGACAGAAGCATGCATGGTTTCTCCACCACTTCATGCCTCCTCCTCTTCTTTCCCTCTTTTTCCCTCTCTCTCTTGGTCGCTAATACAAAGGAACAGCCGGGTGGAGAGAATGATATACAGGCTCCATCGCGATGGCGGCCGATGTGCACGCTGCACTTCTCCCAATTACCACAGGAGGTTTCCTTTGCCTTGTCATTTTGCACGAATGTGACCATGTGCTGCAGCAACAAAGCTGCTTAGGTAACTACTTTTTGATTAATCATTTAAATGTATTATTAAAAACAACTTCTGTTCATCATTCTCACTTCTTAAAATCCCAGTTTGACTTGGTCAAACGGAGTATTTCTGTGATGTTAATGCTGCCACGTGCCCGCTTTTCCCCCTCATTTGTCAAAATAATCGTAAACCAACTGAGAAACTTCAATGTAAAATATTGTTAAAAAATAACATATAGACTTGGACAACACGTTGCAGGGGAACGTGCAAATGGCTTTGGAGTGCAGAACGCATTGATTCAAGACATGGTATGGTTTTAGACTAATATTAGCCGCCAACTCTATATTTCAGTCCATCACAATTCCCTTGAGGTCAAGAAATGTATATATAACCATCAATGCTTAAAACGGAAGGATTCGGATTGTCTGCCACTGTGGATAACACCTCCCACCCTCTGCAGAAGACTGTGGGGGTCTGAAGCAGCTCCTTCAGTCAGAGACTGACGCACTGTAAGTGCAGGACGGAGCGGCCTCTGCAGGTCATTGATCCCAACTACAGTCCGTCTGTACAACACTGCATTCAAAACACACTGATATGTCTGTCTGTCTGGTTGTTGTTTACAAATTCTTGTTCAGTCTGCACTTTATGGTCCGTTCTTACAATTATGCGTGTGTGTGTGTGTGTGTGTGTGTGTGTGTGTGTGTGTATATATAAAATTGCTCTCTCCACCTTCTATATTTTCCCTCCTATAGTTTTCTTCTTTTCTTTCTTTCTTTATATATGTTTTTAGAGGAACTTTACCCACTGTGGGATGGACAAAAGTGATACCTTAACCGTGGGTTTGGGGGGACATTGCACAACCATGACACGCCAGATTGTGCATATGGGTGAGAGAGGTGGGTGGGTGTCGCACAGGGGTCCCATGCATAACCACGGGCAACGTCTTTGCGCACACATTCATCTATATCTTTGGGCAACAGGGGACATGTAAGCCAAAGGAAATTGCCCTGGATAAGAACATCTGACAACTCTCTTATTTTTACTCTATCAACATTTGAAATTTTGCATATTTCGTGGCATGGCTTCTTGACTGACACCCGAGCCGACCTGGCAACGTACTGTGGGTGAGGCGACGGCACCGCGAGCCCCACCCACGGCCCTGTCTGTGCTTGTTTCTCCGCCTCTATGCCCGTTTTTGGAATGAACCATGAAGTAGGAGGAGTTAGGATTCGGCAAGATGGCTGACAAGGGACACGCCCACAGTTTGCCACAGAAACACTACGCCCGTCTATGATTGATCCCCATCTTTTACCGCAATAACCCGTTATACCGTGCTTCCTTTCCTCTTTGACCACATGAGAAATCAAAAGGAACCATTGTTGCTGCCATTTGAAACAACACATAATTAAGGGGCGTAGTCTCTTGACTGGCACCCAAGCCGATCTGGCACATACCGCAAATGAGGTGACAGTACCACGAGCCGACCCACAGCTCCGTACGGGTGCCTCCGCTTCTTTTCCCATTTTTGAATGAACCGGGAGGTAGGAGGAGTTTGGCAAGATGGCAATCTACGGCAATCTAAGGGACAATTTGCCCACAATTTGCCACAAACCACTCCGCTGAAACAGACGGTCGCTGGTGTGAGGAAGGTGGGTGGGTGGCGCCCAGGGGTCCGATGCATAACGCCGAGCGACGTCTTTGTACACACATTCATCTCTATCAGTGGGCAACAGGGGAAATGTAAGCCAAAGGTAATTGCCCCGGATAAGAACATCTGCTTGGTGAATAAATATTCTAATGATGGGGGGGGGGGGGGGGGGGGGGGGGGGACAAGAGCAGGTGGGGGGGGGGGGGGGGGGGGGGGGGGGCATCAGACTGATGCGCGGGCTGACAGGCTGACTCCGGAGGAACCCTCAGGTAATACTCACCACCTGCAGTTCAAACAGGAGGCGGTCCCATCCTTACACAGCTAAACACCGGCCAACATACACACACCACACACACACACACACACACACACACACACACACACACACACACACACACACACACACTGCAGATATCAGAGATAAGGTGGTGAATCATTGATCATGCACCAGTTATGACGATACGAGTACAAATGTTGCTTTGAGGGTCTGCAGGCGATGAGCAGATATCCATAATTCTATAACTTGGTCTCACAAGCTGCAGATATTAATAATACTTTCCAGGACAGTCTCGCTTCTTCTTCCCCCAGAAAAAGTTGCATTCGTGCTCTTGTTATCACACCAGGGCATCCGCTCGAATTGATTTCAACATCTATTCATATGTTATCTAATTATTTCCCGCTTTTAATCAGTTGGAATTATGTAGGATGAGCGACCTGGCCTGATCTCACTGCTTTGCTCTCAAATGAATTGTTTTGGAAACTTATTTATGTCAGTGTTTGTCATTTCTTCTATTGTTCAATTGTTCTTGTGCTTGATTAATTTTTAAAATGTATGGCTAACTTACATACATGTGTAAAGAACAAAAACAGCATAGGTGCCGACGAGGAAAATCAAAATGTGACCCTAGAAGACCCCCCAGCACCTCTAATTAATTCATTTATCTATCTATTTATTTAATAATCTAAAGGAAATGCAAAGGATAGAGATTGGGTGTCAGGGGAAGTTGAATAACAATACTTGGAAAAGGTATTAGTCATAATAATCACGATAAATAATAAAAACAAATGAATAAAGGCTGAAGCTATATACATTCCAGAGCTGACAGTGTTTGTCATTTTATTCTTGATCAATTGTTCTTGATATTTTTTTCATTTTTTGTTCACTTTAAAGGTTGATTTCCAAAATCTGAGCTTCGAGCACTGAGGCATTGCACTCGCCTTATTATTGTGTATGAGTGTGACCAAGGGCTGCAGCAACATACTCCTACATTTTGATTTATCCTTTAAATGTATGATTAAAAACATATATATATATATTCTTATTTATTTTCCTTGCTTCTTCCAGAGTTGAAGAGTCTGTATAGTATATATAGATTTCTGTAAAACTATTATATTGACGGCAGCTGTATTATTCATTTCAAACCTGAAAGATAACTTTCTTATTCATTTTTTCTTCTGTTCATTCTAACTTCATTAAATCGCAGTTTGACTTGGTGAAACTGTGCATTTCTGGGATGTCACTGCTGCCACGTGTGTGTTTGTCCTCAATTGTCAAAATGATTATAAACAAATGAAACTGAGAAACTTCAATAAAAAACATTATTTTAAAAACATCATACATCCTTGGATAACACTTTCAGTGTAACGTGCAAATGCAAACATGACAATGCAAGAATGCAAATTGTGCATTATAGTGCAGAATGCATTGATTCAGGAGTCATTTTTAAACAGTTATATACAAAAACGAGTTGCCAACCCTTTTAATAATCAATTGCTCCATTTCCTTGAGGTAAAGAAATGTACATAAAACCATCAAATCTTCATATCTGACGCATTCAAATGACAAAACTGTAACTTTCACCTTTTAACTCCATTTCTTCTCCGTATCACCTTTAATTGATGATCTAAACGCTGGAAAACTAATTATCTCTCTCTCTTCCTCTTCTTTTGCTTTCGTCTACACTTTCGACAAAAGTGTTGAAACTTGCGTTCGCCCCCACTCCCAAAGACGTGGTGTGCCCTGATATTTGGGAGGTTCTAGAGGTAAAGACAAGGGGTCACGTTCCGAGTGTGTGCGTGCGCGCGTGTGTGTGTGCATGTGCATGCACGCGCGTGTTTGTGTGTGTGTGTGTGTGTGATGTCCTCGGAAACTGCGCCAGTGTCCTCA
>JAFBJT010089594.1:17500-34756 GCA_016785325.1 Chascanopsetta lugubris
TGTGCTGAGCATGGATGGTCACGAGAGGAGCCAGTGTTTGGAACACGATGCCAAAACAAAGTTGCACTTATTTGTAGTTTCACACAAGACTGATGTTGTAAGTGTTGTCGCCAGAGCAGCCAAAGATCTTTGCTAAAAACAGCGATGGATGAAACAACATATTGAACATTTTCTCATCGTAGTTTTAGAGATTTGTGAATGGTTTTGTGCTTTAATATCCACATTTAGTGCAAATCATAGATATGAGAACAACAGGATTATGCTTTATTATTGTCAATATAACTTAAAGGTGCAGTGTGTAAACATTTCCGTCACGTCTCTCTGTAGAATCACAAGACATTTTTACGAATCACCTAAATGTTTGACTTGCTTTTTTACATTACCCTAAGACGAGCCCTTTAAAGGTTCAGTGTGTAACATTTGGTGACATCTAGAGGTGAAGTTACATAAGTAAAATCCGAAATCAAACAGAAAGGCACATGGAACTCCACTCTTCATAGAATCTTTAGAGGAAGCATTTGGACCCGTCACCACGAGGAAACAAGCATGGCACCGAGACATCCTGACAGCCGCTAAATATGCATACCAACAATGCAAAGCCAAAAAACAAAACAAAGCATGGTGTTGCTTATTTTATTTAACTCCAGCACGCTGCATATTTAGCCTTGGTAATGCTTTGCTTCCCCGGCCGCCCCGCAAGACATCATTAAACATCATTTGTAAGCGTACATTACACTGTACGCAGCAAATCGCCCCATCTGCTGATTTCGGATGCCACTGCCTGCAAAACATTAAATCTAAAGAGTAAAATAACGCCCGTGTGTAGACATACGGGGGTATTAAACATGGCCGCGTGCACAAGACTGTATGTAGTGTTAATAATGCAGTGTTTACATCTTGGCAGCCGATACTGGCCCAGGGGCTGCAAACTGGCAGGGGCTGCGCAGTAATTAGGGGGCCACGTGTCGAGGATGTGAAGGCTCGCCGCATGTCATGCTGATACCGCTCGGTGTGTTCGGCGAGCGGGGCACACAAGTGCAACACGAGGCCACACCTTGCTGTCACAGCAGGGGGGTTAGGCCGCCACCCCCCGCCCCCTTCTCCTCACTTGGCCGCCGCAGCCCGTGAAGCCGAGCCGTTACTCAGCGGTCCGAGATGGATGTTAACGGCGTGACAGCGGTCGTTAGCTGTCTTCACAACATGGGGAAGTGTGAGTCACTGTGTGTGTATGTGTGTTTGTACACGTGTGGTCCACATGCGTGTAAACATACTCACATTAACCCTTTACGTTTGTTTACATCGTTGTTTACACGAAGCTATGCTCACCTGAAGCCTGAATACGTCATTATGTGACATAACATGACAACAACAACAAGTGATCAATTCATCCTGTCACTGTAAAGGCACATTGTGAAGGATGCTATTGTTGTTATTTATTTTTCAATTCTCGGGCCACTGTAAAAGTAACATGGCTGCCTCCAAAGACTGATGCTTCAAAATAAGGTGCTCTTCTACGGTTCTAACAATTCATATATCCTGCTCACTAATGACAACATTGCTATATGATGACTTTATATTCAGTTTCCATCAGTCAATGTCTTCAAGCTAATCCTACACACTGGCCCTTTAATGATTTCACATCTCGGATTTAGTGTCATCTATAGTTGAAAAATAAAAGAAAGAAAGAAAATATATATAAATCCCTCTTAAATCATGTAAAATATAAACATGTGATTCTTTTATTTAAATTTCGGTCCAAATATATTTTAAAGCTGAAGCTGGCCCTTTAGGAGGAACTGCATAAGTAATGATTCCTAAAACCTTTTTTCATCTTGAATAAACAATGTGTTTTAAAAAAGCTATGAGCGAGTAATATATGCTTTTTTCTCCACTCTCATGAGTTTTAGATATGTAAACATGAAAATCAATAAATAAATTATTATTTGTGTTTGATTCAAGCCTCTTTCCACTGTCATGTTTCATCTCTTTATCAGTGGCTTTGCTCAGTGCACAACCCAGACCACCTCCCTGCTCTAGCACTGTCCTCATTTCACACACACACACACACACACACACACACACACACACACACACACACACACACACACACACACATGATAGAGTGCTGGTATCCTCATTTGACCGTTATACTTCCTGTTTGTGCAGCCGCACAGAAAAGATCCACGCTGAATCAGGGAGCAAATGGTCTCTCCTCACAGTACATCCCCCCAAACTGTAGGGGGCAGTGTCTTGAATATTCAGGTCAAAAGCCTTACAATACAAGAGCAGAAGAGGCTGCACAGAGGGAAGTGTCGGCTACCTCACTTCAAAAAGTGGATCTTGGACTTGGAGGTACCGGAGCAAAAACGGAGCAGGGCAGAGGGTGGGCAGAGGTTTAATCAAAAATCACTGCTCGACACTATGACCAATATCTGCCTGCTCCACTTAGATGCTCCAGCTTTATCAATAATTAGATCTTGTTGGTTGTTTGTGAATGTGTAGGGGTACGGGGGCGGGGCTTCAATTCATTAGTGCATATTAGATAAATACGTATATGTCAGTGTATGAGTTGTTAACGTTGCAGAGACACAGTAAACACAGCAACATTGCCACATGTCAGCACAAGCGAAGCCAACAGGAACAGAATGCTAACCGCTCTTCTCTCCTCTTCACATCTTCTCCGTTTGACATTAATTGATAATCAAACAAGCTACATTCACATTAGACATTTATGAGATCAGCTGAATTATCTATTTAATGTAACCCAATTATGAGCAACCCTTGTTGCACCAATCAACGCTAATTTGCCGACTTATAAATGACAGCTATGACAACGACAGATTGAATCAATAATCAACATCGATGAAAACTCGTGACCCTGCTTCCGAAGGAGGATAATTGAGGGCTGCGCAGGATTTTCTTTTTTCACATGATAAAAAAAAGTATATTTCTGCATCCAAACTATTTTCAGTTTTCAATTTAAATGCAAATTATTGATCTATTGAGCTCTGATTATTGTTCATATGTTCAATTTCCAGATCGATGCTGCAGTCACCATGGCTTGTATTTTTATATAATCCAATTCATATTGATATTTATTTTAATTTTATTTCCCTGCCCTTATAGCTTCATATATAACGAATGTGGCATTTCCATGTTGTGTATGTATGCATTTTGTATGTTCCTCAATAAAAAGTGAAACAAAAAATCTGATAGTTACACTCAGAACACAATTCTATGTGGAATCAAACATCCGACTCAAATTATTAGAAAATAAACAGATGACAATCAAATGAACCAAATACCAAACTAAAGACAGTCTTTCTTTCTCTGCTACAAATTCACATCACATAATATTTAAAATGTTTCAAGAATGAGCATTTCTGCAAGAATGCTATTTCTATTTCTATAGCAGTGTCGCTTACAATGCACATTGTGCACTGTTGCTGGGCAAGGGGGAGGAGCCAACACCGACTGCTGTGTTTACAAACACCATGTCACGAATCCTGCTCACTATAAAATAGAATGAAATATTTTTTCCGCATGTACGTTGAATTTCAAATAGTTTCAGAGTCTGCTCGGAACATGATTGTGTGGGGGTTTGTATATGTGTGGTCCACATGCATGTAAACATGACCCTTTACATCACAGAACACAACCTACACTCACCTGAACCCTGAACTCGTCATCCTGTGACATCACAAGATGACGAACAACAACAACATCTGATGTGTTGATTCAACGTGTCACTTTAAAGACACACGGTGAAGGATATTATTTTTGTTGAGTATTTAGTTTCATTTTGGGCCACTGTAAACACATTGTGGTGAAACATGGCTGCATCCTTACCCTCGCTGAGAGTCCAAGGACAGAGGATGTTACCCACCCTGTAAAGCCCTATGAGACAAACTCTGATTTGTAAATACGGGCTATATAAATAAAATTTGATTTGATCCACAAACTCATCTGCTTAAAAATAAGATGCTCATTCTATGGGTATAACATGTCATAGATTTTGATCCTGTCAACTAATGACAATATTTCTATTTGATTATTTTATATTCATCATTAATGTCTTCAACCTAATCCTACATATTGGCCCTTTGAATATTTCACATCTAAATATCTCTTTTTAAGTTTTGTAAAATATGAAAATGTTGTTATATAAATTTCTGTTATAAAACTACATTCCATGAATGATTAAATCCACTGCAACCCAAAAAACGCAGTCTAGCCTCAACAAGAGGAAGAGGAAGGGGGGTAAGGGGGCGGTGCCCCACCTGGGACTGCCCCCTCAGAGAGCACTGAAAACCTTTTTCTGATATTTAACAAGACGCTAAGATATAAAAGACGGGGTTCCCCCTTCGTCTCACATCCACTGTCACATCCTGAGTATAACTTCAAGCAACACATGTCAAACAGAGCAAGGCATCAAACGCAGCCCCATTAGAGGCTGCTAGGGGGAATTCTGCACCTGAAGCCACACAATGAAGGTAAGTGTGCACAGAAGTGGGGTGGGGGGGCTGCTCTTACCAGTCTTGTAAAGAGGGGCACTCCCAAATGCCAGAGGTGATCGTTGAGCAGTCCGCCGTACACCACGTTCCCGAAGACAGCGATGCTTCCCGACTTGCACAACGTGTTTCCTGCAGGGACACAAAGAAACACATTGAAACGGACAGGAAGCAGGGGGGCGGGGGGGGGGGGGGCAAGTGCTTGCACTCCGAGATGGAGGGGGGGCGGCAAATTCAATCACAGGAAATCATTGCACAGGAAGCGAAATAATAGAGAATGCAACATTGATTGTTATAAATATTGATTCTGCAGGTTTATTGACCTTACATGTAATGACGTATATAGATAGGTACCTTGTCTAGAATCAATAAAGTTGCACGAGGATGCTCTAAAATGTTCTCGCTCAAATGAAAATCTGCAGCCTTTAAAGGTGCACAATGCAAGACTTTGTGACATCTAGTGGTGGAGTTACATGTTGTGTCCCTCACCTCACCCTCATTCTTGTGCAGGAGAACCTATGGCAGCCCTCAGTTGTCATTAAAGCTCAAAAGATCTTTAGTATGTCCACTTTTACGACTGTAAAAACATGGCAGCCCTCATAAAGAGGACCCCCTTCCTCATGTAAATATACATTGAAGAGCTCATGTGAGTGCTATGTAAACAGCAGGTCATACATAGGAGTGATTATACATTTGTATAAATGGCTTAAGCATACTGTTTTATGCTATTTCTATAGATAGGCGTGACAAAAGATGACCAAAATCTTAAAGGTGCAGTGTGCAAGATTTGGTGACATCTAGAGGTGAAGTTGCGTGTTGTATCCATCAATTCACCCTTCTGCAAGAGAACCTATGGTGGACTTCAGTATGTCATTAAAACTCAAAAGATAAACCAAAATAATAAAAATAATAATAATATGATAAAAAAGAAAAAAAGAAAGAAAATAGTAATAATGGTAATACTTCTAACAGTATAACAATAATAAAAGACAAAATAGATAAATGAATAAATAAAAAGAAAGAAAGATTTCTGGGATACTGTAAAAACATGGCAGCCCCCGTAGAGAGGAACACCATCTCACGTAAGTATACATTAAAAGGGCTCATTTAAGGGTAATGAAAAAAAAGAAGCAATAAAACATTTTGGTGATAATAAATTCTTGAAAATGTCAGTAAGTTATTATTTTGTTATATTTTCTAAGTGACAAATATGGCTGAAGTCACACTTGACTGTACCTTTAAAGGGTACTTTCAATGCAATACTACTGTTTCCTTTGTCTTGCAAATACCCCAGAAAAGACAAAAGTTTACATTTGCGATGAGTCGAAATGACAATAAACCAACTCTAAAGGTTAAAAAAGCCCCACTGAAAATGTAAAATAACATTTTATTGTTGTCTTTCTTATGCGCTCTTGTTTCTGGGATCTGAGCCGTTTGAGTCGTTCCACTATTTCCTGCAGATTGAGTGCAGGTTTTAACCTGACGTCCTCCCAAACTAGGCATCAAACTGGTCCCCTGGCCCACATTCAAAATTATTATGAGTGCTTAATAAGAGCCCCCACCCCCGCCCCGTTTAGTCTGAGCTGCTCCTGCTGACACTTCCTGGTTCACCTGTGATTCTTCTCTGTGATTCTGCATTTAAAAATTATGATTGGAATAGAATAGAAAGCCTTTATTGCCCTTGTATGTGTACATGCAACGGAATTAGGGACGGAGCTTCAGTTGCTGCAATAATCCTAATTTGGTTGTGTGTGCACATAAAGGCTTTCTTTTCTATTCTAATTAAGTTAAATTGTACTGAATATATTTAAAACATTGCCTCTCCTGTGTTGCTGTGATCCTAACCATACCACCTTAAATATTCCAGAGCATATAAGGTGGTATTGTGAATATCTTGTATACAAAAACACAGTATAATGACATTTTTAAAGCAACATGCTTTAATACTAATGAGTGGCTCATTAGTATTTTTTTAACAGCTTCTATTTTGGTCTAGATATTTGATATGATCTAAAAAAGGATCATGTCTATGCTAATTATAAGATAAATTGTTCCTCGTAAAGGTGAGTAACATTTCTGTCACTTTTGTTACTTCCAAAAATATTACAAAACAATCAAATTCGGACATTTTAATGAATATAACATCATCGAAATGTTTTATATATGTTTAGTGTTTAACTACCATAGGTTCTTCTGCATGTTCAGAAGGGTGACGTGATGGATACAACATGCAACTTCACCTCTAGAGGTCACCAGATCTTAAACACGGGACCTTTATTAATCCTCTTATCAGTCATGTCACACTCTCTCTCTTGTTTGCTCTAAAATAACCACATACAAAAATAGCATCTCAGCTGTTTTCCCACTTCCCTTCATTCTCATGGCAGACCACTCAGCTGACCTTTGACCCTTAGAGGTCTAGGGTTCTTTCTAATGAAGTGAAACCGATGACATGTCCCCCTCCCAGTAATCCGATATCAGAATTGATTTTTTTGTCATTGCCAGTGTCGCTGGAAGAGAGGTGAGGAAGTCCAGTCCATTTTCAATCTCTCAAATGTATTTAATGAAAAGATGGTAAAGTTTGAACATGAGAACCCCCCCCCCCAAAAAATCAAGTGTATTGATAAACAATGACCATCAGGTGGTGACACTAAAGAGGGAAATATTCCCTATTACACCGAGTTAGCTAGTCGCTGTCGCACTTACTGTACTAGCATATGAAGACATAGTTTGCAGGTTTTCTTCTATCTTTGAAATGACAGGGTGTCTATTAGAATTCCAGGGCACCATTGCCACCTACTGTTAAGGAGTGGGAATAGATGACATTCTGATGCATAACAATCCTTTTCGAAATAAAAGCTTGTTTTTTTTCTTAACTTTCATTTTTCCCAGTCAAAGGCTCGCAGCCCTCTGAAAACAGGTTCCACTTTTGGGCCGCAATGCACACTGCTCCACACTACCCTAAATGTGGCCCGCGAGATCATTTTGTGTGGCCCGCGAGAGCTTAAAGGTATATGATTGTCCAAAAATCTAAATCTAAAGCATAGATTCCCCATGAACTCTCGTTAATTACACGTTCCACTTTTTTAAGAGTAGCAATATATTCAATGTGTTTATATTTTCACATGTATGTAAATGTATATACAATATTTGTGAATTGAATAAATTATAATCAAGTATGAGGAGAGTTATTTTACAATATGTTAGCTAGTAATTTACATTTAGTCCCACAATTAAAACCGTCCCTTTAACAGTAACTGTAATGCTGATGTGGCCCTCGATGAAAATGAGTTTGACACCCGACAGTAAATCTAAGAGCTGTGTGTTCGACAGTGGTACAGCCACTGTGGCACATGTCCAGCGCACTGTGCCCCCTATAGCAACACTCCTCCTATATATGAGTGGCTCATCCTCTCCCCGGGATCCTCTCCCCTTTAATTAGCTCCGTGCCAACGAGCGGGGGCCTGAACAAACACAAAACACACATACATGCATGCCCACACATACATGTGTGTCCCCAAGAGTGTGATATACAGCACGCCAATGTCCACTGTGTGTGTGATGAATGCAGCTTATGGAGCAGAGCGCCGAAAACACACAGGTCCCCATTGTAATTTGTTGCACAAAAGGAAAAAGGGCTGCAAAGGCGCACCCGGCAACAGGGGTGGAGGGGTGGGGGGTGGGGAGCAGTGCTGACAAGTAGCACATGCATTATTTAAAAACAAAAGTAAAAAATGCCCATTAAAGTGTCAGCGGTGCTTTCGGCAGCACTGGCGCTGGGGCGCGGTATTACTGTTATTAATGGGCCAAGCGTGGGGGGCCATTGCTTGGTGTGATTGCTCTGCTGCTGCTGCTGTTGCCAGCCCCCCCACCCTCACTACCACCACACATACACTTACTTCCATTTCTTCTCTCCATGAGAAGGAGGAACAGATAAAGATCATGCGAAGAGAAGAGAATATCACTTCACGTTATCGAATGCATGCGCTTATATCAAATTCTGATCTGCTGTCAAGGCCGTCAAGGCCATCAATGGACAAATGCCGGTAAAGCGTCGTCAGCATATTGAAAAATAAGTGTATACCATTTTTGGGGGGGGGGCCGTTTAAGATCAAGGGGCTATACATTACGGCGCCCCTGACACAGCAGAATGAGGTCATTGTGCATGTTGTAATTACAGCTGGGTAAACACTCTGCTCGCTGCTACAACACAGGGGGGAGGAGCCATTACAGAGAGGCTAATAAAGAAAGAAAGAAGTACATACAGACATAAAGCACCACCTTCGCAGAAAGAATAAATATTTAATACTTAGGACGGGCGATAAATAAATCGAGCAAAATGATCATTGGTATGTGTTTTTATGATCAATCTGATGCAGCGTGAAAAAAATCAATGCAACAGCTTTTTCACTTTTACGGCCCAGACAAACAGACACATCTCTGACCTATTCTACAGTGTTTACATGCAGCCGACAATGGCACGCCATCAAATCCTCCATAGTTGCATGAAGAGAATGTCAGTTACGTTTTTTAAACCCTTCAATGCACCTTAAAAAAACTTGCGTTATTGCGCCTTCGGCACAAAAACGTGCTTGTATGAAAACACGCTTTAAAAAATGATTGAAATGTTTTTTTCAAAAGAAGGTTGTTTTTTCATTCCCTAAACCAGCATCAATCCTAATCATACATATACATTTTCCATGCATTTTCAAAACCATTAACTGTTCAATTGTCATGTATTTGTCATCTCCATTTTATGATCTAAAACGAACGAAGGTATGATCGTGGGTCGCATGCCAAAAAAAGTTCAGAAAAAAAAATCTAGTGGATTAATTTTGAATAGGAGGTTTTTAAGCCTCACCACCTGCTGGTAGTTTTTGTTTATTTGATATATTGGGCTTTTGGGTCGGAGCTCATTATTAAGGGGTGATGGTGGATCTCAAACTCAGACCATTTCAGAACCACTGGTCCTTGAGTTTCCTGTCAGCCATTGAAGTGTTCTCTAATGGATATACAACAGGTCAGTGCGTCTCAACTGGTAGGTCGTGACCTAAAAGTGGATCGCGGACCTGTTTTCAGTTGGTCAGAGGATTTTGCATCTATTCACTTTAACTATAGGTGGCGATGACGCCCTGTAATATTAATGGACATGGGTCCTTTCTCAGATTTCCCGCAAAGTTTGTTTACATTATGAAGATGTATTTTCTTAAACTGAGGACAAGAGAGGACACATATGTACGTTTTTAAGACTTTATGTTGCTCGGATGCACTTTTTAAATTAAAATGAAGTGAATTTCCCTCTCTAGCGTCGCCACGTGCTGGTGATTTTTTTTTTTCATTAAACTTGAGGGGGGGGGGGTTGCATTGGCAATCTGTACACATGTATTTTTTCATTCAAATACATTTCATAAGTTGAAAAATGTTCCTTGATTTGGGTCGCTGCCCGTCATTGAGGGGTGCTGGTGGATCTCGAACCCAGACCAGTTAACCAGTTATCAATATACTTCATGCAAACTGGATTTGTTTGGGGTTTTATTATTGAAGCTTGGTGGTATATGACAGATTAGCATCAACATGTATTTATACACATTTATTTTTTGCTCAATTTCAAATAAGTTATTGCGTCATTGACACAAAATTGTGCTCATGCAAAATCAAGCTTAAATTCTAGAAATAAATATTTTATTAGATTTTTTTTGGCTCGTTTCCTAAATCACCTAATAAAATATATCAAATATTAATGCATTACAAAACTTTTAACCTACTACTCTACTTCACGTTACCTGTAAAATGAAATGTATACTTTGCCTAAAGACTGAAAGCATAAATGTAAAAATAGATAAAGAATAATATATTCTTATATTTCTTGATATTTGTAACGGGTGGTGTATAGACCCAATTGCAGTACAACAACAAACAGGACCACAGAGGACTGTTCAAAGACTTTACTGTAGCTTGAGTGTAGCAAACAGAAAGCAGGAGGGTACAGACTGGAGTCATAATCAGGAATTGGAGAAACATGTTGGGTTACATGGGATGGGCGGATAGAAGGGGGAGAGCAGAAGGCTCTAAAACTCCTGGGAGACCGAGAGTTCTCTGTCCATGGACTTTAGGGGGAGTGGGTGGACTGCCTCGGTCTTGTCCTTGGATGAGGCTTCGGCTTCTCTGGGCAGGGAGGGCTGGTCCTGATGCTGTCGGTGGAACTCCTTGATAAGGCCCTGGCCCAGGATGTGCCGGGTCGGGACCCAAGATCTCTCCTTCGGACCGTACCCCTTCCCAGTTGACAAGGTATTGAAGTCCTCCCCCTTGTCGATGGGAGCGAAGGATGCGTTGCACCGTGTGGGTGAAACCCCGTCAATGAGGCGAGTAGGAGGTGGTGGTGGAGCTGCAGGCATGAGTGGGCTCTCGCTGATCGGTTTGACCCTGGAACCATGGAAGGTAGGATGTACCTGCATGGACTGGGGGAGTTTGAGCTGCACCGCCATGGAATTGATGACCATCTCGACGGGGAAGGGTCTGACTTACCTGGGAGCCAGCTTGTTTGACTCCACATGGAGCAGATGGTCACAGGTGGACTTGCTTTAGCTACAGGTATGACAGGCCTGAACATAGTCCCAGGTGTCCTCTTGGATCGTGGGCCACCAGAAGTGCCGTCGGGGGAAACTCCAAACTTCTCTGAATCCCAGGGTGGCATGAGAGTCTAGAGGCATGGGCCAGTATCTCTAGTCTCAGGGCTGTGGGGACAAACAAGCACCCCATTGGGCAGGCACTTGGACCGGCCTGTCCCTCTGTGATGGACCTCTAACTCCCATGTCAATGAAGCCACCACGCACGCGGGCGGAAGGATGGTGTCACGGGAACTAGCGTCTTCATCACCATCACGGGACAGGGCGTCAGGTTTGACGTTGCAGGAGCCGTGTCTATAGGGGATGGTGAAATCGAATCAAGTGAAGAAAAGGGCCCACCGTGCCTGTCGGAAGTTTACTCTCCTCGCTGTCCGTATGTATTCGAGGTTCTTGTGATCTGGTCCCCTTCAACCAGTGACGTGATGCCTCCAGTGCTAGTTTGATGGCCAGAAGCTCCTGATTCCCAATGTCATAGGAGATTCGTGCTGAGAATAGAAGGCACGGGGTGGAGCTTCTAGTCCTTGGCTGTTCGCTGTGACAGGACACCACCCACTCCAACATCCAATGCGTCCACCTCCACAATGAACTGCCGCTTGGGGTCCAGGACTTGCAGAATGGATGCAGAACCGAAGTGGCCTCATAGGGTCTAGAATGCAGAGTTGGCGGAGTGGGACCATTGGTAATGGGTCTTGGACAACGTCAGAATGGTGAGTGGGGCTGCAATGAAGCTGTAGTTGCGGGTAAATCGCCTATAGAAGTTGGCGAAACCCAGAAATTGCTGCAGCTTCATTCGGTTCTCCGGAACTGGCCACGCCTTCACCGCGTTGACCTGGCTGAGTCCACAGCAGCCCTGAGCCACAATGTAGCCCAGGAAGTAGACAAAATGGGTGTGGAAATCACACGTCTTGGCCTTTACAAAGAGGGAGTTTTCAAGCAGGCACTGGAGGACAGACTGGATGTGATGTTTTTCGCGGGACTTTGAGAAAATCAGGACGTCATCAAGGTAGACGAATACATGCTTGTTGATCAAGTCTTTGAGAACATCACTGATGAGAGCCTGGAAAACGTTTGTGAGGCCGAAAGCCATCACCAGTTCCGAAGTGTCCTGTGGGGGTGTTAAGGGTCTTCCATTCGTCCCCCTCTCTGATGCTGACGAGATGATAGGCTCTCTGGGGGTCTAGTTTGGAGAACATGGTGGCCCCTTGGAGAGGCTCGAAGGCCGAGGAGATGAGAGGAAGCGGGTACCGGTTCTTGACGGTGATGTCGTTTAGACCCCAGTAATCTATGCAGGGCCAAAAGGTCTTGTCCTTATCATAAAAAAAAAATCCCGCCCTAGCAGAACCCTGGAAAAGTCTGGGTAGGCATTGGGGCGTGTTGTTGGGAGAAGTCCATGAGATAGACCCACTGGAACGAATTACTCCAACCTACGATGGAACCAGTAGACCAGTCACTGTGGGGACAGTGTCTGCGAAGCTCAGGATCAGTGGCACTTTGGAGGAGGGCAGGAGGTGAAACCAAATGGTCTCATGATGATTGCTGGAGAAGAGCATGTGGTTGGGAGATCTGGTGCGTGACAGTCCCCAATAGATGACAGTCAAAGTCTTTGGCTGGTATGGGGGCTTCCAGCGGAACCCTCTTGAGTCCTAGTTGACCAGCCAGGTCCTCCGACATTATATTAGCATCGGAACCAGAGTCAATAAACGGGAGCAGCGTATGAGCTCCTGCAGAGATGAGAAGCTTAACCTGGAACAGGGGGCATGGGCTTGAAGCGGAAGATCTTGCAGCCGTGTGCCTCACCAAGAGTACATTAATTACTGGTGAGTTATGTACTTTTAATGGGCACCAGGAGACGAAGTGTACAGCTCCACCACAGTAGATGCATAAGTCCCCCTTGTGGAGGCGTTCTCCCTCAGCAGGCATTAGCTTGGTGTGCCCAAGTTGCATGGTATCAGGACTTGTTGAAGCCTCTGGGGTTGCTGGACCGGAACCGGAAGTTGGAGCGTGACCAGAACCAGAAGTGGGATCGGGAACTGACCAGCGAACTAGAATGAAATGGTCGGGGGCGTCATGTCTCCTCTCCCTTCTCTGAACCTGTATACAGAGGTCCAGCCGAATGGCAAGTCCAATCAGATCGTCTACTGTGTCTGGGAGCAGGAAGGGAAGGTGTTCATCTTTAATGTACTCGGCCAAGCCGTGCAGGAAGGCGTCACGCAGCACTGCTTGGTTTTCAATCACTCTGATAGGTTCTGGTGTGAAAGTCTATGGAGAAGTCGGCCACCGACTGGTTACCTTGGTGTAGGGATAGGAGATCACGGCCGGCATTGCAGCCGGAAGCTCCTTGCCTGAAGACTTTGCAAAACTCCTCAGAGAATGTCTGAAATGAAGCGCAACCAGAAGTATGCCTCTCCAACTCTGAGTTGAGAGTGCTCTGCTGTTCAGGTTGCTGATCACAAACGCCACCTTCGCCTCCTCAGTGGCAAAGGTGACGGGTTGCAGCCTGAAGAGCAGGGAGCACGAGGTAAGGAATGGGCCGCAGAGATCTGGGTTGCCATTGTATCGTTCAAGTGTTCCCACTTGGGGCCCTGAGCTCATCTCAGCTGTGGCTGCACTGGAGTGAGCGGTTTCGGTGTGGGTGCAGGAATGGGAGGAGGACGAGTGGAGAGTAGCTGTTGGAACTGGGCCGAGAGAGTAGTGAAGGCATTAGGATTAGCCACAGCTGTTTGTCTGGCATGGGCTGCGGTCTCCTCCATGCGCTGTTCGTGTAGGACAAGCGTGCTCTCGATCCTGTCAAAGCACCTCCGTGGTGAGACTGGTGCCGCTGGGTCCATGTCTGGCCCGGTTGTACTGTAACGGGTGGTGTATAGACTCAATCGCAGTACAACAACAGACAGGACTACAGAGGAGAGTTCAAAGACTTTACTGGAGCTTGAGTGTAGCAGACAGAAAGCAGGAGGGCACAGGCTGGAGTAGTAATCAGGAATCAGAGAAACAGGTCGGGTTATCTGGGATGGGCGAAGCAGGGAAGTCAGCATCAAGCAAGGTCGAACACGAAAAATTAGGCAAGGAATTGCTGGAGAGAACTGCATCACAAGTTGCAATCTGGCACTGAGTGAATGTGGGGCAGGTGAATAAATACAGCATGGCTGATTGGGTGAGATGATGGGCAGCTGTGTGTGCAAGTGAACAGAGTCTGCTGATGAGGTGGGTGTGGCTAGTAGAGTGTGGAACAGGTTGGAAGGGGGTGAGAGCAGAACGCAGGAACTATGACAATATTATTATGAAATTAAGGCAGTAGCAGCCAGATTCATGTAGGAATTAGTAAAGTAATAGTAAAGTATTTTTTCCATTTGCCATATATGGTAAAAATTGAGAGATGAGGATTAATCTGTCTCCTATATTTACACAAGGAGGGGGTCCTCTCTATGGGGGCCGCCATGTTTTTACAGTAGCCCAGAGTGGACATACTAAACATCTTTTCAGTTTTAATGACAACTGAAGTCTACCATAGGTTCTCCTGCATGCTCAGCAGGGCAAGGGTGAGGTGATGGATACAACATGCAACTTCACCACTAGATGGCACCAAATCTCACACTGCACCTTTAATGTTTCCTATGTTTTTCTAATAAGAGAGAAAAGATCACAAATAGATCACAAAGACTTCCACCATGCATCATTCTCTTGAGATATGATGCGTTTTCTTGCGGTTTGCGATGCATAAATAAGAAATTAGTTATTGTCTATCTATCCAGCTCCATAATTTTTTTGGAAAAAGTTTGAAAAATTGGTTAAAAGTTTAAGGGGAAAATCTTGTTGGTGTTTCACATAATTTATAAGCATATTCAGCCCTGAAATATTGGTAGCGGCAGCATCAGCCTTGAAATCTGTCGGGCAAACTTCCCTTGTACGTCTGCACGTACGAGATCTATTTCTATCACAAAAAACGAAACAAAAAACTGACTTACAGCTAGAAGAAAATTAAGCACGACTCGACTTATCATCGCTCACTTAATAAAACAACACCCTCTGCCTCCGTGCATGCATTGTTGATTTAAGTATTGGATAAATTGATGCCTCTAGTTAAACGCTCTTGCTCTGAAAAGCCCCAAAAACTGTAGTGGATTGCAGGTTCCTCCATTCCTCCCTGCAAGCAAGCACCGCTCCATCCCCACACACACACTCTGACGCACACTTTAATCACGCAATTAATAAGTGTCGAGTCTGCAGATGAGAGAACACCTATGAAGGGCCCTAAAACAGTAAAAAAGAGAATCAGCAACCAGCAACACGTCGTCACTTTAAGTCGGGGGTGTCAAACTCAAATATACAGAGGGCCAAAATAGAAAATTGGGACAAAGTTGCAAGCCACTTTCTGATCTTTTTCAGACGGAAACGAAATTAAGTTTTGTTTAAACATTGAACAATCAAAAGTTTAATCTTTTAAGCAGATGGAAAATCTAATTTCAAACTAAAGACACATCATTGACATGCGTTTCTTATTTTCATTTAAATCATTATTTACCCTCCCTCCCGTCTAGTGTCTGTTGGGGCCCCAAGCAGAAAATCTCAGGCACCCCCTCCAATCAGTATTCCTCTGCCTTATAAAATTGATAATTTGACACTAATAAAAATGTGAAATGAAAACATGTATTATTTCAAAAGTTCACAATAGTTCTAAAAGCCACAAATGATAAATACAGTTTTCAGAAGCATAAAGCCTATGCCACAAAAAATCAAAATACCCAACACTTGTACACAACACGCAATAACTTCCATCCACGCACCTCACTAGTATATTATCCAAATTCCAAGCCAGTAAATGATATAAATTGTCATTCTTAGCTTGACGGTTAAGCTCGGCCGGACACAGCCTCAATCTGACAATTTAAGAAACAGAATTGTTCAAGTGAGCGGTTTTTATTTTTAGCCTAAGACAAACGGGTATCAGACTAAGCTGCTCTGAACTAAATGAGCTTCTGTATTATCTGCACTATCTACCTCTGTCCCCAACGATTTGCTTGCCTTGCTTCTGCGTGTCGTCATTGATGCGCCTACGCACCAGTAGTGCATTCGGGGAATTTTAGTATCAGCAGCGTATGCGCTTTGTAGACCTTTGCAGGCCAGCTCGAATAGACATTTGATATAATCTGGCGGGCCATATATATTTACACTGCGGGCCAGATTTGGCCCTTAGGACTGAGTTTGACACATGTGCTTTAGGTTGATTGCAGGGGAGGAGGAGCTACGGATGCTGCAGCACTTTCAAGGGTGTTTGTGCTCTCTGGCCTCAGTGGTGCAAACGTACTTCAAAACCAACAAATAAGATGAAATAATACATGAATTTAACCATTAGATGCACCTTTTTGTGTTTTTTGCTTTTTTATTTTTCATGCATATTGTTCAGGATTTTTGAGTGTTCTGAATTTTTTTTCATGTTTTCAGTTTTATGTATGTAAACAATGTGAACCTATGCTCAAAAGGGTGCAGTAATGGAAAAACAAAACAAAAACAAAAACAAAAAACAATAAGGTGATTATAAATCCATGAAAACGGTTTCACGGTTTTGAAATATTTTTTAGAAGTGACAAAATGGCAGAAATCATACACACTGCACCTTTAAAGGTGTTTGGAGGTGGGTCAATGTGCAGCTCCTCATTTCTATCAATAAGACACATTTGCTGTTGCAATGCAATAAGGGAAAACAATACTTTTAATAATTCAGGTCCTGAGACCATCCGTGGAGGAGGGGTGTGTGTGTGTGTGGGGGGGGGGGGGGGGGGGGAAACGGGGGGGGGGAGGAGAGAGGGGGTGTCTTAAAGTACTGCAGAATGGCTCATTTAGCTCCTGCTACGCATTATTAAAGTTGTATCGAACCCCCCTCCTGGGGTCTTTCCCAAAGTTTTTTTTTTCCCTTCCCCCCGCCCCCAGAAAGCCTGCGAGGTATCCAATAACAACCAGCAACATTTATAAACGACAAGAGTATCCCTGCACCTTAGAGGAGGAGAGGGAGGTAAACAATGGTGTAGCTCTTAATCTCTCTTTCTTTCTCTCATCCTCACCGTATCCCCGCCGCCCCCCCCCATAGTAAAAGTGGACATATTTAACATCTTTTGACTTTAATG
>JAFBJT010089601.1:0-10504 GCA_016785325.1 Chascanopsetta lugubris
ATATATATATGTATATGTATATGTATGTATAATACTTGTATTTTTCTGCAGCACTAAGTGATTTAGTGCAGCCTGAACCTTTATTCCCCCTGGATGACCCACATCTTGTTGTGTTTGCCGAGCTAATGCCGTGTACTCAAGTTAAGCTTTATCCAGAGAAGTTAAATACACTACTGCTGGAAGGTGATAGAGGGGTTTCATAACTTGGACAAGATAACAAACGGCTGAGTCATCAACACTGTTCTACCGAGTTCAATCTTATCACCACGTTAGTTTACCAGTAAATAACTTTTTAGAAAATGTCTCATTATACCTCTCCTTGTTTTCCTGTATAGGTTGTATGGGCGTTCTGTGAATGTAGGAGGAGCTTTGAGGATCAGATACTACAGGCCCACGGCAGAGGGGGGGCGCTATTTCTCACACAAAAAAAAAAAAAGTTTTTCAGGTGCAACAGCCGCTCTTTGATTCTTCATTGACTTCCTGTTTAAGCTGTGTGGGTCACTGCGTGGGGCACAGTTGTGGCTTTTCCTACGCAAGTGGGCGTGACACTATATTATTAGCAGGGACCAGTTGACCAATCACAAGAGACTAGGCCGGCTGACCTGAGTAGTCTGGACTTTTCTGTGAGGGAGGGGCTGGATCTCCAGAGAATGAAAACAGAAGCTGGAGCTGTGGACAGTGACAGGAAGCTAATATTTTCATTACATGTCTGACCGCCTACATGACTGACCTTGGCTGTGAACCCTGTGACCCTTCAACTTCTAACCCTGCATGTTTGCAATGAATGTCAAGGTTCAATTTTCCTAAAGTCAACACCGGGACTGAAACATTGAGGACTACTGTCAAAGCTCTTTCTTATCTTTTCAATTGAGTGAAATTAGATTAAATCGTGCGTCTGTCCCCACAGCTTCGTTGCAATTAAAGAAACTACAAATTAAAATCTGGCCCACATGTCTACAAAACCAGGCTTTTTCATTTTCCCAGTGAAATTGAATTGCTGCTCTCGAGGGCCGAAGACAAAGACCAGAAATGGAATCCCCCCCCCCCCCCCCCCCCCCCCCCCCCCTCCTCTCCCCCCCCCAAAAAAAAATTGCAGCAAGCCTCTTTTTACATAGTAAGGGGAGTTATATGATAACACAGGCCAAGGATGCAGCAGTGGCTGTGCTGGTGTAGGGAGGGAAGAACATTGTGTACATATGGATGGGTGGAGCCGGCCGTGGTAGAAAGGGCGTAGACTGACTAACCGAGCCGGTGGTAGACGGGCTGGTCCGTGAGAGACTTTATCACTGACTGTCTGTTTAGGACACATGAGGTGAACTTTGGCAACGATCGTGCAGTACCCCTCTCTGCCTCTTACTCTTGTCTGCTTCTTATTCTGCAGAGTTTCAAAAGCTAATGAAATAATGATAATAATAATAATAATAATAATAATAATAATAATAACAACATTTCGACCTTTAAACGGCTGCAGTGGAAGTAGAGTCGCCCTGGCTGCTTGGATTCATTCATTTGCCTGGGAATACTGACCCACCTCTCAACCGCCATTCTGTCATTATTTAAAATAGATCCCCCTCTGGGTCTGGAGCTTGTTTATTTATAGCACAGCTAGTGCTAAGGCCAAAGTGCTGTTTTTAAATAGCGCTTTAGCCTCTGATGATAATGCGCTACTCCAATCCGCGCCTGGCCCAAAACAATAATGGAAATAGACCCACTGTGTGTGGAAGAAGCTGCAAAGTGCCAGGCTCGTCGTATTAATAGCGTATTTACTGACATACAGTAAAGTTGGCCAGGATCCAAATGTGGGGATAAGGCCAACGACTATTCAAACCTGTTCCGCTTATAAGTTGTTGTTAGGGCTCGGGTTACTCCTGCCATAGGTCACAGTGCAGCTGAGGACAGAGGTGTTTATTCTAATCATCATTACGAAACTATGTAGCATGAATGAATCGACACTAAATGGTGCATCGTCAGTGAGATTCACCATGAAGAACAATGGCGAACGATTAATCCGCAGCTTCTGCTTAATTTCAACCACTTAAATCCTCCATGTCGCTTCATCAAAGCGCCAGATCTGCGCTGCCACGGCAAAACGAACTGATCGTATGCTCAGCGCGGCATTTTGAGAATGATTCAACCAAAATTGGACAATTTATGAAATGATTCATCCACCGTTACTGAGTGCTTTGCTAATTTTATTAGTCTATTAGTTCTGTTTTCACCACTTTGTTTGTAAGATAACTCAAGTGCTTGACAGATTTCCACAAAACTAAGGATGTGATATGTCCTCGGTGCAGATTCAAGAGCATTTGAGCTTTTTCTTAAAAAACTCTTGCTAAATTGAATTATTTGAGTATGGATTCAGGTGGTTGTGTCTTATGCTGTGAATCACGACTCGACAGAAAATATACCTCAAAGACTTTGCTTTGCTCACTTCCTCTCTGTCTGTGTCATGAACCCAAAGCCAGTGCTGAGCCAAAAGTCAGCGACCTCCGTGAAACCGCCGAGTCATCTTCAGCGGTACATTTCCCACACGGGAGTTTGTGACCTCATGACACATGGGGCTTTTCGCAGGATTTCTTCACGACTGATGTTTCGGCATAAGATGACACATAATAGATTCCCTCCGCCATCAGAGCGCAGTGTTAGCAAACCTGCTCCATGTTTTGTTTACGTAAGGACCTGCTCAAGAGCATGTCAGGTGAGGCAGATGGCCTTACCTGACATTGTCTTTCGTGAATGCATCCAATTATGTGCTCTACTCGATCAGGCAGACTCGTAATGACTAATGATGACATCCTTCCTGCCGCACCGCCTGAAGACACCTAGCCATTTGCATTTTGTCACGTCGACACACCCTCAAAGAGCAAAGTGCCATTTTGCGGCGAGTCAGCAGCGTGTTTGTTGACGGTTGTCATGTTTTGCGGTCGGCAGAACACATTCACCGTTTCCGAACTCCCCTCCACCAAGGTGTGGCACCTTCATTATTTCTGACCTTTCCCGAGCTGAACTTTAAATTGGTGAATAGTAAAGGAATGGCTTTGCTTAATCCGCTAATGACACACAAGTGTTACGCTGTTCTTTTAACAGCATTAGTTTGGGATTAGCGCCCCTTGTGTAATTGTCGCGCACCTCGAATGTTCACCTTTTCTACCCTCGGCTAAAGACCACACGTTTGAGCGGTTTTCCCTGTGAGACACACGCAATGATTCACACCGGCAAGTTATTTTACCAACAGCCGCCTACTCGCCTCATCCTCTTCCTCTTCCTCCAGAATCTCTCTGCTGTCTGTGATCTCTCGGTCTCTCTTTGTGAATTTCCGTTTTCTTTCGAAACTTTTTCTTCTTTTCTCAGTGTCAGGTCAATAGTTCAGTTTTGTAAACAATACCAATCCATTTGATCTGAATACAAACAGTTCCCTTATGATAGAATAAGAAGTGCATAAAACACTAATTTCAGCACATTGGACTGGGGGTGCTTTCCTAAAGTGGGACTTTTATTTTGAAGGCTAAGAAAGCAAGGGGCGGGGCGTTGTGAAAAGAGGCTCTACCTGACACAGCTGGACTTGAGTGGGCTCCGTCCTCACATGTAAACATCAAGCATGACACAATCACACACACAGGAAACAGAACCACTTCAAAATAAAAGCATATCTTGGCTAATTCTGTCGAACTTTGTGGAATAACACGGTGATGCTCACCTGACCTCCTCAATATGCATGTGATAATATCTTGGTGAGGAGCTTTTGCTGGCTCCATTGGTAACATTGAGTCTGTAACTCACATGTTAATGTAATTCAAAGTTGTCATGTCAAGGACCTTTAATGAAACCCAACAGAAATAAGATAAATGCGCTTGTGTCCGCAGTTTTTGACGGTACAAGTCTTTCCCCTTTCATTCGCCTCCAAAGACGGACGCATGCAAACGGTGAAATGTATTTTGCTGCATTTCACATAAGCAGTGACAGTGATGTGATGATGATGATGATGATGATGATGATGATGCCACAACAACTGCGCAGCGCCAATGTTACTTATGGAAAATACAATGTAAACCACTCGTCAGACAAGCTCCGGAGGCAGAGCCTGGAGTGAGCAAGACGAGCCGCTTATGCGCAGGACAGGTGATATCCGGTGTCTACATTGCGCCGCACAGACCTCACGGTGCTCACAACCAGGAGGAGCTACTTTATTATAGATGCCTTCCTATTGTTCAGGCACGCCACATCCATTCAAGCAGCAGGGAAACAAACATGTATTATTTAGGGCAAAGCTCCCGGAGGCTGAATGAGTCACCAGTGGTAAAGTCTGACTCCTTCCCGAATCGTGGCTTTGGCGTCGCCCCCGGAGACATTTGAATGATGTGATTACGGCACAAGTGGACGGCGTCACCCCGCTTTGTCTTTTCATCGGACTGTCCCGCGTCGGACCGTGACCCCGCCCCGCCTCGCATTGTTACACACCGGCACATTTTCATCATCCATCAGACTCTGCATGAACTTGTGTGTAACACAAAAAGCCACAATGCAAAAGCGTTGTGAGTAATGACTTCGGTTGGGACTGATGTTACCCGACTGGAAAGGCTTCATTTTTTTGTTTCCATCCCTGACTTGTATTTTTTGACCACTGCCTGATTTGCATGGGCCAAGCTATTTTGACAGTTGCCTCGCAGGAATAGCCCCCAGTGTGTTAGCAAGGGCATGGTCTTGCATGAACTTGAATTGTCAGGAGGTATTCTGCGCTCGGGTCCTGCGTGCCGATACGTGCACGGCTTCACTCTGACTCCCATTCAGAGTGAAGTAGCATATCCGCGAACAGCGGGACCTCAGCGAACTGATTTAGCTGCTCAAATGAAAGGCGTAGGTCCGAGCTCATCTCGTTTTTCCGTCCGATTATCCGGTCGCCGACAGAAACGTGAACTGGGAAATGGGAGCACATTGGGATGTAGCAGTATTTGAAAGCTTCGATTCCAGATCTTGAACGATTTTTGTTGTGTTGTGGTTCGAGAACTAGTAGGAGCTTATTTGTTGGGTGTCAGCCAGTCGTTCGTATCTGAAACGGTCCGTGCAAAGACATTTCTTAAATGCTTGGGCTTGTGGGTGTCTCTCTTTAGCACAAACGGTGCACACACACAGGTCATGGGTAAAACTGTCGTTGGATTATCCCCCTATGGTTCACCACGTGTAATATACTCTATACTTGTCCGCAATTAGCAGGCAGAAGTTCGCCTGCTAATTTGTACGTAGCTCGTTTTATGAACGTGCTATTTATAGACGCTCCCCGCTATGATGGGATTATAATGGCCGACTTGTGTGGATGTATAGTCACAAACGTACAGCGAGGCAGAGATGCAGAGCTGGTTCACATGCCATATACGTTGTAGTCTGATTTTGAACTTCATGAACCAAAGAGAATTCTCGAGGCTAGCGACGCTAGGTTTTGAGTTTCCGTGACTTTCTGAAAAGATAAACCGGAGCCAATCAGAGAGCAGGACAGGCTGAATATGTTTTAGAGACCAGACACATCAGGGTTTTTTTCGTCATGAAGCATCATGTGCTGTGCGACCCTCGTCGCCAGGCGGTTATGCGCTGCAGAATCACGGCAGCTTCTACACAACTGATCACAAGGCAGCAAGTTGTGCGCTGTCGTATCTGCAGGGCTCGTCGACGAGACTAGTCGTCTGCACTTGGTATTAGTCAAGGTTAATCACGAATGTGATCGTGACTCCATCCTGATCAGTGAACCGAGACAGAATTTGATCAAATATATAGATAAATAATATTACCTTTAACCATATCCAATCATACAAACGGCTCCTCATGTGTTTCTATGTGTTTATGTGTGTGTGTGTGTGTGTGTGTGTGTGTGTGTCTGCTCCCCAGTCCCTGAGAGTGTACATTTCTTTATTATGCATGAAATCCATTCGGTTTAACAATTATAGTTGTCAAATCCCAATGTACTGTAGATCTGAGTGAACATTCACTGCTACAATGACGCTCAGTTAAGCGGAGACTTCACAGCACTACACACACACACACACACACTCTCTTCATAGAATTTGTATGAAATGAAAGGAAGTGGTTCGATGGTACAAAATAATGTATTTAGTATAGAAAAGAGACGTTTATTGATTTTTAAACTCACTGAAGCGTAAATGGGGCACCGGAGTTTTTGCAAAAATAGTGACGCCAATGTCAACGAGGTGGCAACAGGTTGTTGCTTGCTTGCAGTCGTCGGGGCCACAACTCTCCAAGTGCTACAGAGGATTAAAACGACTGTATGAAAACCGGAGCATAATATAATACAATAAAAATGACCTAAAACAAGATTGATTTAAAGCGTTTTTTGATTCGGAAAGTCTCCAAGCCTCTAGATCACCTATAGTCCATTTGTTAGGAAGGATGGTTGCCGGGTTAGAAGGTCCCTGAGGTACAGAATGTTGCTGCGTCTCCATGGAAGCACTGGTGGGCAAGGGGAGCTGTTTTGAAGTGGATCCTGAAGGTGCCTGGGAAGCTGAAGTCATCACTCCGACTTGATTTGTTTTGTCGCTTTAGCATCTTGTTCACGTCTCAGGTAGATTTGGCATCACCCTGCAAACACACCAAACTAGTGTCCAGTTATTTGTTGTTGTTTTTTCCAACCCTTCACTGCGCATGTTTGTCTGTCATTCAGAGCGTGCAGTCTCCATTTCCTCTCTAATGTGGCTTGAAGAGCATTTACGGCGAATGTATGGTCAGCTGCCTGAAGCTTCTCTATGGTAAATTAAACAATGTCAGGCTGCCTAATTTGCTATTGATCACATGCAAAGTGAAGCGGAGTTTTTAAAGTTTGCGTGATGACTCTGGGGTGGAGGCGTTGACTGATGTTGATTTATGTAAGTTGAACAATTGTTTACAGGCGCGGCCATTGTGATTGTTATTTCAAAAATAAGACCAATTCTACAACGTCTTTAACAGTTGTTTTGAAATTCTCATCCGACGTGAAGAATTGGGAGCATGTGAGCAACTTAAAGATCAGCGGGTGTAGATCATGTGAATACAGTCATAAGACTCGGCAGCTCTGGAGATCAATGATAGCATTTTTACCCGAACACTGGCGGAGTGTATGGCCGTACATGCTGAGGAGAACTCATTCATTCCAAAAGTGTTTTCGTCTTTTTTTTTTTTTTTTCATCGTTATAGTGATGATAATTATACGGTTTACTATTCTTTCTTGTTAATCATCTGAGAGAGGAACAAGAAGAAAAAAAAGAATGAGGAAACAAACCTGCTGAACTGGAAATGGAACCATCATGGGAATCTGGTGTCTATCCTCATATATGTCTCTGCCCTCATGTTTCCAATCACGCTTCCCTGTATTCACCTCATCGACGGTTCAACCATAACACCGTTTCCTACAGTCTTATTTTGCTGCGGAACATACAGGTACAAAAGTTACAGCACCACCTTCTGGCCTGGCTGAAATACTACAGTGTTTTGTGTAGCTTGCCATCAGTCTCCAGCTCCTCTAACCTATATGCAAACTCATTTCTCGTTGTTGACTGTTCTCTAAAAAACGCTGTGTCGTTATTCTCTCTTCTCCTAAAACCAGTCTGGTCGTCTTTGTGTGCATGTTGCAGCTTCACACTGTTTGAGGAGCTGCTCCATCCTGACGAGTCTCCTTTTCCGCCACATTGAGGTCACCTACATCTGCTGAGGCCTTTCAAACGCAGAGAGAGGATAGGGTTTGCAACAGCGCCCCCCCCCCCCCCCAAAAAAAAAAAAGTTGATTAAATCACAAAAACAGTTGATTGTTTCTCAATTTTTTTTCCGGAGATGGCTAAATGAACTTCTATCTTCACGCTTCAGAAATACAAGTGGTGGAAAGTATAATATTTACTCTGAAGACTTGTGTCATGTTTACCTGTGCCTGTGTCATGTTTATCCTTTAAAGCATCACACAGTTGACAAACCTGATCTGACAGACGTGGCCACGAGCTGCTCATTATTCACGAGTCAGTATTAGCATGCGTCTAAGTCAACAGACAAGAATAAGCAATAAGATATCACTGGAGCATTGAGGTGACTATGGCTTTAACAAACAGATAAAAAAAAACAACTGCCATAGAAGCTAAATACAGGATCAGATTACAATCAGCAGACATATTTTATAAACAGCCATGAACTTTCTAGGAAGTGTCTCGAGATCCCATATGTCTGAACCTGGTTCAGTGCCATAAATAGAATAAATAAATAGATTGAAAATGAAAGCCATTTTGAAAAGCAACATGATCTAATGCCATATTAAAACTTGATATGTGATTGGACCATGTACTTACTGGGTGTTTTCTATGGAGTAACCACAAATCACAGCACCACAGACTGAGCTGCGATTGGTCCATTGGGCTGCTGTTTCATTCCCTCCCATACACATCCAACCTCTTGCCCGAGAAATCCCTGACATCCCTCACACCAACTAGTGGATGGGTGGTGTAAAAATGAAAATGATGGAATTCTAAAGTGGAATTATAGAATTCGAAAGTGATTAAATCAAGTAAGACCATGATTTTAATAACACAATGAAAATAATCTTGCTAACTATTAGAGAATATTCTTATGTTCATCTCTTGTAGTGACGACTCCTCCAATACGTTCTAAACATATGTTGCTCTGTAGTTGCTGTAGAATGAGTTGATAAAACAGCAGCTTCAAACCTGACAGGATCCAGACCATGGTTTGTGTCGGGCGCTTGACGTCATCTCAGCGCCCAGTATTGTTTCTGTGCCTTGTAATTTGGAAAAGCAACAACTTTTAGTGTTCTTTGTTAGCGTTAGAACGGAGCTTAGAGGCTCGGGGCTGGTGTTAAAGAACCTGGCTTCCATTTCCTTTTTGAGTCAAACCATTATTCGGGTGATTAGTCACGAAGTCTGCTATCTGCTGCGGGGCGGGATGGAGAGCTTGTTATTTTGGCAGCAGCATCTAGGAAACATGACGTGACACTTTTTTTTTTTGACGTGGAGTCATGGAATCCGACAACCCTCACATCTGGAGTTTAACAGTCCCTTCAATCATCTGAAGGCCCCTCCGCTCCCTCTCAACATCATTATCTCACCCCGTTACTTACCATGTTCTCATCATTCTGACATTAATGTGTCGATCCACTTCTCCTTGTATCGCTCTGTTGTCCTAAAGCTGCACTAGACCATAACATCCTTGTTTGTACAGACAGAAGATTTGAAGTAGAAATGGTTTTGTGTAATAACTTTAAAAGCTCCGTGTACGTTCACCCTAACATGAAATAGTACCATCTGAGGTCATTCGGTGTAACCTGATTACACTGTAAACTACTGATAAATGGAGAGTTCTTTGGCCTTGTATCTCTCCATCCGGCCCTTTTTAGCTTCATGCAGATGTGATGGACGGAGTTAATGGAAGGGAAAATGAATTTTAAATGAGGTGAATAATGGGATTTTTTTTTTCGTACTTCACAAATGATTATCATGTAGCTTGTAAATGGGTCTGCAAAGGTCAATCAGGACCAATCCTCCATCCATCCATCCACCCACCCATCCATCCATCCATCCATCCACCCACCCACCCATCCATCCATCCATCCATCCATCCATCCAGGCAGCTACACATGTAACCATCTATATTCAGCCAGTTACATTTTCATATATTCATCCATCCATCTCCGCACATACATACATTCATCCATCCAGCCATATATTATCCATCCATCCATCCATCCATCCATCCATCCATCACCCTACGTACTGACCTTTCTACTCATCTTCCTACTTACCTACCCACCAACTGTTGCACGGTGAGCGTTGGGATATCATTGGCACATTAAAGGGGCTCAAACAACAATTCAAACAAACATTCCGACTCTCCAATCAACCTGAACCCAACCTCCATCGCAATCTGTTTTATATCTGATAATAAACTGTCAGAACTGAGCTTAGAAGACATTAATAGTCAGTCAACCTTCTCATGGCAGCACCTCCGTTGGTGGTGGTCCTGGCACCTTGGAGGTCGTCCATAAACAACGCATTAATGTGTTTCTGCAAATGAGAGATTTTATTTAATATCATGTCTGAGAGTGTTTGAGTGATTTGTCCACCATTCCGCCTCCATCCATAAAATTACCTCGGCGCGCTTTGCGAAGGTGTCAGACAGGCACCGTCTCACTCTTCGCCTCACGGTGAGGATCCTGTTATTTCAAGGCTTCAGCATCTGGCTTCCATTAGTCACATGTCCTTCAAAGTGCTCCCCTCCTGCTTTGTGACACTTCAACACCAATCTGACACAACATCCGACAACGCTCACTGAGGTCGTCCCACATCAGCATCTTCAAAAACAAAGGAGCTTTCATCCCACCTGTTTTCCATTAGAGAGCAGAGTCTGAGGAGCAACTGTAAAAACAAAACAAAACACAGTACTACAAACATTTCTCGATTACAGTAGAATATTCTCATGGGGCCAGGGGGGGGCGGGGGCGGGGGGCTGTGGTATTGTAAGATCTGCC
>JAFBJT010089606.1:0-16157 GCA_016785325.1 Chascanopsetta lugubris
CCTCACTTTCAAGAGGACTCAGTGAAGCCTCGGTCCAGCTGAGTCATGCAGAGGGGGGCATCATAATCCCACTCTCTAGTGTTCTCTGAGAGAGAGAGAGAGAGACAGAGGGATTATGGATCGCACAGCTGCCGGAGAATGTGGAGCGGCAGCTTAACGGCGGAGGAGAGAGACCCACAGCGGTTGTCACGGCGCCCTCCGAGGCTCCACCTCGTAAAACGTGTGAAAGAGCTCGGTGCGGCTCAAACTGCGACGACACCCGGAGGAGCACACACCTCTGGAATTTTTACAAGGCGGAGCCCCGACAGTCCCTTTAAATTCAATCAGGTGTCGCGGGCTCAGAGAGATCACCGCCATAAATACTCTCCTCATCAAGGTCCGTGAAACGGTCCCTAAGAAGCGGAGTGTCGGCGAACTAACACTTCCCTTCTCCCCGAGTCGATGGGTTTTCTGAATGGCTTCTCGGTTACAGGCGCGAAATAAAGTCTGTGGTTGACTCCTAAGACTTTTGTCTCGCGGTATAAAACGTGTCAGTAAACAGGCCCCTCCTTTAAAATCCAATGCAACAATCCTATTGACTTTTAACGGAGGGAACTTTCAGTTGGGCCCAAATTTTTTTTTTAAATGCTGCTGCCCTCTACTGGTGAGAATCATAAACTGCATATAAAGATGGACGTAGCGTCCGTGACGTCACCCATAGGTTTCTGCAGAGTGCTTATGAGGCTCGTAGTGGACGGTTCACTCGTCACCTAACTCCTCCCACTTCCTGGTTCATCCGAAAATGGGCAAAGAGGCGGAGCGCAGGTAGAGCTGGGTAAGGGCCCATGGTGTCACTCAAGAGGCCACGCCCCTTAATTATGCACAATTTCAGTAGAATAAAAATGAATGAGTTTGAAAAAAAAATGTCATCCCCCTTTGAGTTGTCACAGGAAAACATGTGACCAAAACTGCATCAGGCTTTAAACATGTTTCCTTCACCTCTGAGGTTTGAACATGGGATTCTATGGGGGTTGACTCACCGTTGGAGCCAGCTTCATGTGGCCACTGTGTGAACTGCAAGTTTTCCACTTACATGTTGGCCTCATTCATCAGCCCTGGAGGTTGCTGCTTGGTGAAAATGAGGAAAATTCAAATAAAAAAAAAGTTTAATTCTTTGACTCTCCTCCTCTTCTAGGTTCATTGAAATGGCCCCTCAGTATTTCTTCTACAACCTCCCGCCCAGTGAGAGCAAAGACATCCTGCAGAACCTGTTCAATCACGGAGCTTCTCATTACCAGGAGGCGGAGTCTCCCTCCACCTCCCAGAATGCACCACAGGAGGACCAGACCAATGACCGCTGTGTCATACAGTGACTCCAACACCCGTGTCACCAGTAAACCTGTTACTGCACTAAGTACTGCACTGAACCACATCATCTGCATCGTTACTTTGTTACAATTTGATTCTTTTTCTAGTTCCACCTTTGCATCACAGTCACGTCTCTTATCGTTTTTTTTTTTGGCATCTGATCATTATTTATGTTTGTAAACAATGGACCAGTGTGTAGAGTTTAGGGACACCTAGTGGGGTGGGGGGGGGGGGGGGGGGGGTTGAAACGGGGGGGGGGGGGGGGTGTTGGCACCGAACACCACTCACCTCACCCTTCTTTTTCCTGCATGTGGGAAAACCTGTTGTCAAGCTCAGTTACATTAAAAACTATTCCGAGCCACTGTAAGAACATGGTGGTGCAACATGGCCGCCTCCATTGAGAGGGACATGCTCATTCTGCAATTCTAAAATGACAATTTCGGTGATTATACACTTTACATTCCACTCCTGTTGATGAAAAGGGATTTTTTTATGTTGTTTTTTTTTTTACTTATCTCCACACATCCTATTTACACACTGCACCTTTAATCCTCTCTCCCGGCAGCACATTCCCTCAAAGAGTCCTCCTCTAATTCTTCAAAATGTCTTATTATTATTCATTTATTCCCCCTCCAGTGGAGCTTCCGCTTTAATTATCTGGCGTGTCCGCTTCCCGCTCGCCCTCTCCGTGTCTCGCCCTCCGTCTCTGTCCGGCGGTCAGTCATCCACGGCGCCGAGGCTCCGGCCTGATTAATGAGGTTCAGGGACGCTCTCTTCGTCGCCCCGCAGTTCCATCTGCTGCTGATGCAGCACGGTAACTGCAGGGTGACCCACTTACACTGACACCGAGCTAAAAACATCATGTCCTCTCCTCTGTGCAGCCCCAGCCCTCTGCCAGGACCCACTCCCGAGTCTGTCAATCCGAGCGGCGGCAGAGCAGCCGTGCACGGCCCACTCTGACACCTGCAGGTGTAACCCGAGACACTGGCAGGGGGCGCTGTATCGCACTTTATGTTCGTCGTCGTTAAAGTTGTAATAAAATGAACCTCCGCGAAGATGGCTGCTGTGTGTGTGTCGTAAGAGCATGTTCAAATTCTGCTTCCGATGAACGAATGTTCAAACGTGGTGCTGACATCAGTCCGGTAATGTGAAGGTTCAAACGTGTCGGATTAAGTGACATCTAGTGGTGAAGTTGCATGTTGCAGTCGAATCTATGGCAGTCTCCATAAAGAGGATTTGCTCCTGATGTAAAGATGAAGGACTCGTACAAAGGGAATGAAAACAATGATTTCCACACTCAGCATACTTATCTCATATTCCATGTCTGCCAGTAGATATGTAAATTACTTTTCCAAAGTCTTACACACTGCACCTTTAAGTTCTATTGTTTACATCTTGTACTAAAATGCATTTTCAAATGTACAGTTATAGATGGTTGTAGATTATAAATGTGTTCAATGTCACTGTCTGTGAGAATGAGAGTATGTGGCTCAGAGCATTTCTATACGAGCAGTTCTGTTCTCTAAAGGTTCAGTGTGTGAGATTCATCAAGTATGAAATAATAATATTGATGTGAGTGCCTGATTTAATGGTGGACAGGAACGGATTCAAAAATCATGTCAACGTCAGAACTTTCAGTGCATAAAGTTAAAAAAGGCTTTATTTCCATATCACAGCAAACCATGCTGATATAAACTCACATTTAATCATACGTACAAACGGCCATGTGGACAAACCTGCCTCTACATTTGCATTGAATGTTGCTAGACTATTGCACAAATGTTTTTGGGAAGCGAATATCTAATTTGAACCCGTGTGCCTTCAGTCCCGCTTGTCTTCACAGCATTATTATATCAATATTACTGAATATCAAAAATACCAATTTTATTATAGTTCATCTTTATTTCGGAGCCCGCTCTGCTTGGTTTATCATTCTTAAAGCCCTTGCGTGTGGAAACTTTTATGTCATATATCGTACTTTTTCTTTCCGAGTGATTGACAGATGCAACAGATCCCACACGGAGGCCCTTTAACCAATTAAGCATTAAGAAATGTAAAAGCATTTGAAATCTACAACAGAAATGTACATTTCGAACCCTGCGATGCGAATGCTAGAAAAAGGTTGTTTTAAAGGCGCAAGAGGTGAAGTTAGCTTTGAAACTGGAACTCAGAGTTGGACAGAGTTGCCTGAGGGTGTAAATACTGATGTTTCATGTCAGTGTTCTTGTGATCTCGTGTTCGCTCTGGGTGTAAACGGCAAAGGTGCGGGGGAGCAGCGTCGACGGTCTGGAGGGTGGCCCTCGGTTCGGTTAATGCCGTCATGTTGTACGCGCGCCGGCGTCCTCGCTTCCCGTTTGCGGCGTCAGCTGCTGCAGCAGCTCGATGTACACGCCCACGCGGGTGGGGAGCGGCGCGCTTTTATCGGCCCGCAGCAGCTTAGAGTAGATGTTCTTGTACGACTTCAGCAGCTCCTCCTCTTTATTGCTGTAATGAACAGACACCAGGAGTGAGTGAGCGGTTCACAAGCGGTTTGGCTCCAATCAGAAACTGAAGCCACGGTGACCTCTGAATATTTTCCATTGATCCGGACCCAGTCAGCTGCTTATCGGAATATCGGGTTGCCGTGGTTGCAACGGCTGCAACCCTGGTGCCATTGCACCTGACCCCATTGAATATTTCCAAAGGACTGAAGGAGGCATACGAGGTATGGTGGGCTTTACCCATCTCGCCCAAGGACACTTCAGCATGTGGTGTGATGAGTGAGGCTGGAATTTAACCTGTGACCTTCTGGTTACAGGACGACTCCTCTAACCATTTAGCCACGGCCGCCCCACCAATTGTGATTTTCACATCAGAAATGTGTCACCTGGGTATGTGGCGCTACACCGGACGTATATCTGATACACGGTCATGTGACATGAGCTACGACCTTTTTGCCTCTGTAGCGCTGGGTGTTGTCATCACTGAGCTGCACTGTCCTAGTGTTTGTCCTCTGGAGCTAAGTCTTGTGAATCGTCGTTCACAGTCTCACAAATCTGCTTTCTGTTGTTGATGATACAAGCAGTCACTGTCACATCTGACTTGTGCTGAATGGCAGTTGAGTGATGTGGTTGGTGATATAAACGTAGAGTCTTGGACTCACCTTGGTTTCCGCTTTATCGTCGTCATCAGTTTGACGAGCTGCAGCAGCAGGAAGGAGAAGCTGGGCTCGAACACGCCGATTAGCTTCATCACTTCCTGGAGGTTGAGTCCTGAGGCGGGAGCGGCGGCGGCATCAGGGGGCTGAGCTGAGTCAGCATGAGGTTCGTTCAGCTACAGCACAACAGGACAGAGAGGGATAGGTTTAGAGAGAGTGCGCGAGAGAGAGAGAGAGAGAGAGAGAGAGAGAGGCAGAGCAGAGCTTTGTGAGGATGAATAATCACAAGAGAGCACGTCTCATGAAACTGACCTCCGTCTGCTCCTCCCCCTCCAGCTCTCTGTGAATCAGCTGGAAAGCGTGACGGGTCTCCGTCATGATCTCCAAAGCTGCGGTCAGACTCTTCAGCTTCGCCGCGCTGCTGCTCTGACCTGTGGAGATGAAATTTAAAAAAAATGGCTTGTGGTATTTGTTGACATTGGAGAGATAAAGTTTCATTATTCATTTGTTAAAAGACAAACTTATTCTGCCACTGGTGCAGTGCATTCAATGACGGTGAATGTTTAATGGGGTGCGTTTACACAAGGTCGTGCCACTTCTAGAGCGATTTTTTTTTTGTGGTCTGCTCATCGTGGTTGACTTCTTTGTTGTCACTCGGTGTTATATATTTCTGTTTATTTCAAAATAACAGATCCCTCACCTGCCATGGTAAACTCGGCGAAGGCCACCCTCTCCAGCAGCGTGCGGAGCAGCTCGCAGGGAGCATCTTTGAGGCTGAGGAATAAACAAACAGCTTTGCTGTAGTGAAGCTCTGCCAGGCTCCGGTGCTGCTTCCTCAAGTGTTCATCTCCCACCTGTCACACAATCAGAGCCAGAGACACAGACGCGCTTCAGTGAGCATTATACTACGATACGTGTGAAACCACACATTGCCGCTCAGTCAGTCAGTCTATTCGGGTCAATGTTGGGATTCTACTGGCACAACGTCTATGTCACAACGTTGAGAACAGACAAATAAATAATTAGTAAAAAAAGATTTTAAAAAAATAAAATAAAATAAAGCATCGACATCCCTGATCTCCCACCTGGTTGCGGTAGCAGCTGTGGTACATGGAGGCGAGGCGGTGGTGGATGGTGGCGGCTCTGTACTGGTAAAGCGGCTGCCGAGCCGACTCCGTCTGCAGGTCGCAGTACTTCAGGGATTTCATCATCGCCTCCGTCACCTCTCGCTCAATCTGGGGATGGCACAGTGACAGGTTAGCGAATCACGGAGGACGGAATCGACGTCAACACAGCTGTCCTCTCCTTAGCACCATCTCCTCAGCACCACTTCAGCCAATGGCAAGACAGAGCACGTGCATGTGTTGTGCGGATGTAGCTTTCACCAGACAGCTGATGGCAGAGAGGAGTGGGATCTTTTATTTTGATTTTTTTTTAGATATATAACCTTTACGTAACTTCCTGTAGAACAACTATTAAAACACAAACCTGCTCCTGGGCCTTTCGGGACAGTGGGGCGTAGTCCTGCAGAAGTGTAGCCAGAGTAAAGTAGGTAGTGGACAGCTCCCAGTTCACACTGTCCCACACGGCTGGGTGGTTCTCTCTGCTCGCCAGCGACCTCATCGCCCGCAGGTAATAGTCTATGGCCTGGGTTCAAACGCGAGAGAGGTGAGAGGCGAGAAGAACGGGGACGGACTCTGACAGACATTCTAAGACCTGAGTGGTTTGATGCGGCACCTTGTTGTAGTATAGCGCCTCCTCAGGTGAGAACTCCCCTCTGCTCTGGTCACCAGAGATGGCGCAGTGGGCCTGAGCACAGATCCTCATCAGCCTGCCGGTGTTGCACAGTAACAAGGCCGTGTTGGTGCTGTCCCCGATGGCTTCGAAATCCTTCATGCCCTTCTCGAAGAAGGCAAAGCTCTTTTTCCACAGCTCCTGCTCCGCCACAGACACAGACTTCTTCGCTGGAGGGAGGAGGAGGAAGAGGAGGAGGAGGAGGAGAAGGTGGTTCACACGCACAGAACCACAGGTGCGACATTTTTAAAGTCCACATTTTCACTACTAAACAACAGCCTCTACCTTCTTTCTCAGTTTGCATAGCTGCAGCCTGGTTCATGTGGTACACCCCCATTTCATTGCGGATGTTCCCGAGCCGTTTGAGCACCTGAGCCAGCTGATCCGAGTACTGGTCTTTCAAAGCCTCGGACACCAGCAGCTCGTACGCCGCCTCGTAACATTTACTGCTGACAAACAGCTGGTACTCCGGGTCTGTGGCCAGATCTGTAGCCATGTTGAAGGCTGGAGGACAGGGAGGCAATGGACATTAGTCAATGACCGACAACCTGGGGTTTCACTCAAGTAAGTCGAACGTTTTAGTGTCGCGCGTGATTGTGTTTTTTTTAGCGTGTGACCTTGGCAGCTGCTCTCCCTGTGCAGGCTGTGCAGGATCTCCTGGTCCTCTTTGGTCTGGTAGCTGTATTCCTCCAGGTAGGCAGCTCTGTTGTTGCCATTCTGAGCCAACATCAGCTGGATGTCTCCACACAGAGACAGACACTGGCTGTGAAACTGCAACACCTGAGTGTTCAGCGTGCCGCTCACAGAGCAGTAAGCATCTGGGAGAAGAGACAGAAAGATAAACAAATGTTTAAATGGTTCTTTTCTCACACTGCTTCACAAAGTGAAAGAGTGATATTTTGTGGTGTCACTCACTGCATGTTGCAACAGAGCTCCCCTCACCTCACCCCCCCCTCCCTTCCAAGTATGTAGAATAAAACACTGATATAATCATTCTATATTCAAACTGTATCATGAGAGATTGATATAATTTTCAGCTAAATGAGTGACTAGAGGAGTGTGATGTCAAGTTCCAACGATAATGTAGCTCGCAAGTGCACTACTGTTGTTGTTGTTGTTGTTGGGCAGGGGAGGAGGGGCCAACTCCCACTTTGGCATGTTGACGAACACTAACCGACGGATCCTGCGTGCTGGACCTTTAAATCAGCTTACCGTAGCACTGCAGAGAGAGCTTGATGTATCGCAGGGCTCGGCCGTACTTCACTAAGTTGGTGGCGGCGTCGGACAGGACGTAATAGGCCTTGGAGGCCTTGAAGAAGAGCTGCAGCTTCATGTGATGCTGCCACGAGCCGGGGATCATCCCCGAGCGCGTCGGGAGCTTCTGGTCGACGGGCACCGGCCCTGCTGCTGACACACGGACGAGCGCGGCCCGTCAGTGACAAGAGTAGGAGAGCGGTATCCGCCGTGTGATGCTTAAAAATGAAAGGAGGCCAACCTCTCTCGTGACGAAGAGAGACGCCTTTCTCGGAGGCGCAGGCTCCGATGGCGTTTCTGTCCTCGTATTTGAGCGGGATGGGAGTGTTGGGGTCGGCGGCTGGGAGGTCGCTCTCCTTCTTAATGCTGCCGTCCACCGCCTTCAGGCCCTGTGGAGTGTGTGACGCATTCAGAATTCTTAAAGATCGAGGGTGAGACACTTTTGATGAAACTAAACAATGGCCAGAAATGGAAAGTATGGGAAAGATATTGCTGGGGTTCATGTGTACACACTTGATTGTATGAATTACTCTAGAATGAGACCTTAATATTTACATGAGAAGTGGATCCTCTCTATGCATCACTACGTGGTTTCACCGTGTTTATACAATAGCTAAGAATGTCAAAACTTGACTTTGGCTGATTTCTGAAGGCTATCATAGGTTTTCCATCACACTTAGAAGGGAAGGGTCGGGCGAGAGCTACTAAACCGCAACATGCAAATTGTACCACGAAACGTCGCTAACACCGAAATCCTACACCTTGAATAACACCGTTCGTGAACTAAATCTATACCTCACCTTCAGCACATAGCTCAGGACGTGTCTGCATTTCTCCTCTTTGTCTTGGGAAACGGGGAAAGCACAGTGCGGCTGCGGAGATGAACAACAGTGGAATGTAGTTTCCGTTCCTTCGCACGTCGCTCGGCGAGTTCACGTGGCCAGAAACCTGTGCGGGACAACTCACTCTGATCTGGTGTGTAGATTTGTATTTCTCCGGCACCGACAGCTCCCCCACCGAGCGGATGACGGCCACGGCTTTGCTGTCGTCCTGATAGTTGGCGCGGCTGCTGTAGGAGTCGTTCTCGTCGCTGTCCTCCGTCAGCTCCGCCTGCTCGTCCTCCTCGTGCTCTTCGTCGCTGTAGCTGTCCTCCGAGCCGCCGGCCCGCAGCGACTCGCCTTCGTCCTCGGGGGGCTCGTCGAGCTGGAACAGCTCTGACAGCATGTAGTGGGCTGAGGCGATGATCTGGGCGGAGAGAGGAAGTCTTTTACTTATTGGCGTCTCTGCTGAACGAATGGTCGGAGCGTTGACCGAGAATTAGCTCGTACCTGCGGATGTCTCTCCTCGTCCAGCAGTTTGATGCAGTTTAGAAGCAGCGTTCTGACTGTGCCGTAGTGTTTTCTGTTTTGTCTCGCCTTGAGGATCAAGTTGCTCGCCACTCTGTTTTTCGATACAAGACAAAATATACATGGATTCGGAACACTTTGAATTCTAAACAGGTCTCATTTAAACATCTCTTACTTACAAATGATAGAGCTCTCAAAATGACCAATACAAAAAGATTTTATATTTAGAGTTTTTTTTTTAAATGTTCAACAATATTCTGTCCTCTCCCATCTCTGACTGAATGAAGTCTAACACGTACCTGTACAGCAACACAGCAACAGGAAGTGTGAAGGGATTCTGACACTTCTCTTCTTCGGCCTCCTCACACAGAGTCGTTAGATCATAAAGCTTCACTATGTCGCTCCCACTCGCTGTGAATTCAAGAATTAAAGTTGAAAAACCAGTGATGCAGATGATAAAGGCTTAATACGTTCTGTTTGTTTCTTCCAGCACCTTTGAACAGCCAGTAGGTGTGACCCTCTTTGGTGCAGTTGGACTTCAGGAAGGAGAGGATGTTCTGGGCGATGTCTTTGACCACCCTCGTGGAGAAAGTGGAGTTTTCCAGATGAGGGATGTCCTCTGTTTTAATCATCTCGTATTTCTACAGAGAACACAACAAAGATACGATTAGACCAGAGACGTGGGCAATGAGACGCGACGGACAGTGGAAACATACCTGAACAATCCCGTTAACGTGAAAACACATGACCAGCTCTGGCACGTTGCACATCAGATTGTCGAGCCAGTAGTCGATACCTGTCAGAATGTTGATTGGTTTGTTGTTGTCCCTGAAAAACATAAGAGAAAAGGAAGATGAAAGACGGAGGTCATCAAATGGTTCACCAGAGAAGTGTTATCTCTCTTGTGTTTTTTTCAGATTCTGGACAAGTACGAAGAGTTCTCATTCCAACCTGAGTCTCAGACTGACGGCAGGATAACGACCACCTCCAAAGATGGGCATGTTGGACCCGACCAACATGTGGATGTCTTCGAATGTCCACATAATGTTCCGTACAAAGTCGTTTCTTAAACCCTGTCAAACATTAGTACAATACATTTAAGTCATTTCAAATACAACTCGGGTCAAACATTACACGAGTGGAGTTTGTGATACCTGGCTGTTCTCTCCCTCGTTGAACAAAGTTGGGAGGTTTTGCTCGTTAGGAACCGGCGTCACTTTCCCCAGCGCAAATGTGCTGTCCAACGAAACGCTTTCCTGCAGGTTGATAAAAGTGACAGTCAATTAATACCAAAATAATCATAACGTTTTTTCCCCAACATTTCATTTTTCATCTTTTCAGAGTTCAGTGGGACCTGCTTGGCAGCGTCTGATTCTTCAGCGTCAGACGGCGGGCTGGTGAAGGACGTGGGCCACGAGGAACTGAACTCTTCCTCCTCGTTCTCCTCCTCCCCGTCATTCAGGTTGTCAGGCACAGGCTCCGCTGCTCCATCGCCGTTTATACTGCGGACAAAGTGGCGGAAAAGGACAGCTCAGAGAGATGCGCGCTAATATCGAGCATGACTGAGGCACAATGTGAATCCTTCGAGTCACCTGTAGTAGAGGAACTTTGACAGGATGGCTCTCTGATACCACTGCTCTTTACTCTTCTTCTTCCTCTGCCACTTCTGATCGATCAGCCGGTGGTAAAACTCTTTCAGCCACGTCCAGTCTCCAGTCTGCAAAAACACATGTACAATGGAGAATATGATCACGAGGCTGTTTTATTACATGGTATTTAGAATCTATCCCTGATTTGTAAAAGTAAAACAGCAGCTGTACCTGAGAGGACCTCATGAAGAGCTCTTGGATGTCCAGCTCATCCAGAAGCAGGGTCCTCCCGACGCGGTGGACGGCCATGCTGACGTGGGATTTGCTGTAGGGAATTTTCAAAAGCTTCTTGATGTTCTGAAATTGAGAGGAAACAATGTTACCATCAGCTTTGTGATTACCTTTTTTAGATGTGTAAAGGTGAAATCTGCAGCAGCTCCGTGAACCTCAGAGTCTGACACCACGTCAACATCATCCCCGATGCAGTCGATGAATTCGTAGGCCATCCCAAAACTACAGAGGAGGAAGAAGAAGAATCAGTGTTTACAAGTTACGCAAGTGTTAGAAGTTTTCCAGTCCTGGTTTTGTGACGTTAATGGCAATAGGTCAGAACAAATGAAGTCCATTACACCACTGTGTCATCTGAGTAGACCAATGTAATAATTAGTTTTAATGAGTCCATTCTGACCATCAACGGACGCCATCTGCCCGGCAAGTTCCTTTCATTAAGCCGAGCACAGAGCATGACGCTTTCAACCTCTACAACTAAACCGTGACTTTGACTGTCTAATCGGACGCGTTTATAATATTTAGTTACCAGGTGGACGAGACTTTTAAAATATCTAACTCATCATTATGCAAAAACACTGACTCTGAAATGAGCACACAGTCATATCACACTGCTCCTGATGTTATACCTTGAGAAAGGCTTGCTCTTGCTGCTGGAGCCTAATATGGTCGTTCCTGCGGTGCCCAGCTGAGGGTTCTCCCTCAGCCAGTTGGCCGGAGGCAGCTTCAGATCGGTCTGCTCCTGCAGCAGCGCATAGCTGGTGGGAGGCGGTGCGGCCGAGTACTTGACCACGGCACGGCTCTTGATTTCATCGTTGCTTGAGGAACTGGACAAATCCTGGGGGGCAAAAAAATAAATAAAGTGAGATTGAGTGGACCAGGCGGCCACCAGGGCGACATGTTTGCCCCTGGGCCCCAGGAAATGTCTCTCCAGCCCTGTACCTTCACGACAGGTAGGGCAATGTAGTTATTCAACAGTAACTTTATTAGCACATGCACAATCACAATTACCTAATAAACTGTATAGGCAGCTCAGTTTTTCATTGATGTAACTTCCAAACATGTTTCTTACGGTGTGGTTACTTACATTTTTGCCGTTTTCACCTGAGCAGGTGGGACCACAGCCCTCTTCCTTCTCATGGTCCCAGCCGGTCCCGGTCTCACTGTCCTCGGCTGCTGAGCTCATGCCGGACACCACCGTCAACCCACCGGACTGTTTAACGAGGTGACAGTCTGCACATGGCTACACGGACCACGCAGACATCAGCTGGGTGACGGACGAACTCATCAATGCCCGTGAACTCAGTGATGTCTTCAGTTAGCTTGACAGGTTAGCTAATCCAAACAGTAAGGGTGAACCGTGCCACTGCAAAAAAAAAGTATAATAATACAACACTGGTATTAAATAACAAATAAATTGCTTTACCGCGAGATGCTGGAGTTGCTATGTCAACCTTGGGAATATTTCTCTCTCGTTAAACCGGTTGTATTCGCCCCTCGCTTCTGTTTCCATCTGTTGTTGTCACTGCACACGTTGATGTGAGCGACGACAAACAACTTCCGGTTTCAGCTTCGAGTATCTTCTCTACTCTCAAATACGCCGGAAACAGTGTTCATTTTTACTTCAAAATGTAGATGGTATATTTTTACATCCATAAATCTGAAATGTAACGCACGTCACGGTCTATATTTCAGTGAAATCTATTTATTTATAAAAATCGATGAACCGGAAGTACTTAGAGTGGTAAGTTCCTCTTCTCTCTAGAAAAGTTGAGAACGTTCTGTCTCGGCGGCTTTTATTTTGAAATGTAAACTTCTTGTCCTTCCCCTTATTGTACAAGAAACACAATTTAGTCAATTTAGTCAATTTAATCAACAGGAATGCGATGTTGTTGTTTTTTAAAGATTGAAGCAATGAAATACACAATATACACGTATATAAATTGTATGGAACCTAACTTCTTTATAGATAATTGACAAATGGGTATTCAGAACATCAAATGAACATATACTGTATTGTTTAATTTTTGTTAAAATATTTGTATTTTTTTTTTCTAAAGAAGGTAACAGTGTTAACACCTCAGTGAAAAGTTTTGGATTGGTATTTTAGTCATATATTACATTTCACATTACATTGCAGTACATAACATTATATTGGGGATAAAGGGGAGTGTCATGCAAACAGGAGATACGGATGTGAGAAGTGGGAGGAGCTGAGAAACTTTTGCTTCAGTCTGGATCTGTCACTTCGACACTAATGAATCTATCTCAACTCACACCTCACCCTGGAAGCAGCTCTGCGTCACGTGATCTCTCCTGCGACGGAGGTAACTAACTGGAGACCTGCTACTCAGGAGCCATTTTGGAGAAACATCAGCGTTTTACGATATTATGACGAGCTGGAGGAGTCACGTGTTCGCTGAGCTGCAGCACAGAGACCTAACACAGAAACTGCCTTATGTTGGAGTTTTCACCAGCTGTAAGATTCTGTTACACACAATTCAACTTCATTTTGCATCACTGGCGTCTCTGTGTCAGCCTGTGATGACGTGTGTGTGTGTGTGTGTGTGTGTGTGTGTGTTTGTTTATTTTAGTGTCTCAGCTGGAGGAACGCTTTGAAACCCGCAAACAAATCCTGGAGGATGTGCAGGTGAACAGGTGAGAAGTACATGAAGTCACTTTTATACAGGATTTATTCCCAAAAACCTGACTTTTGCGTGTTTAATAGAAGTTATATTTCAGTTCAGGCGGAGCTGAAGTAGAGAAAACCCCCAGAGTGCTTCACCTGCAGCTGAGAGAGACTTTACACCTTGTAGAAAAGGTAAATAAAGTGTGTTTATGCATTGTGTTTTTATTTGTTTTTCTTTTTTCTTTTTTTTTAACCTCCACTGAAATGAACGGATGTGTTTACAGCTGTCACGAGAGTGAAGGTCACTGCAAAGTAATGTGACTGACCCGGATAATGGATCTGTGGTCAGGCGTTGACCTTTGAACCCGCTGCTGCTGCGGCTCCTCTGTTGTCTGTGTCTCTGCAGTTGTCTCAGACTGTCTCTGACCTCTCCACTGTCCTCACCCTGAAGGATGCTGAGCTGCAGTACTGGCAGTCACGGTAACTTTTCACTTTTGAAAGTGCAGTAGGGGCCTGCGGGCCAAAAGGCCGCCCTGTCCGAGGGTCCAGATAACTTTGCAGAGACCCCTGTCAGTTAGATATTCATTTACTGTCTTTAAAAAAAACTTCACTGCAGACCTTATTGAAGTTTGATTTGTTTTCACCCTCGGCCTAATTGACTTACGCGATTAAATCCGTTCATCGTGGTTTTGAACATTTTGGAGTTTCTGAGCATAATGTGAAACTTCTGACTTGAGAGGAAATTGGTACAACAGTCAAACCCAACTTCAAATGTTTAAAAAGAATAAATATTCTTAGAAGAATAAATAAGTCTTACTTGTTAGAAGTGTCTTCAACTTTAAGGCTTTCCTCTAATTAAATGGATTTATACTTATTTCAGTGGATCCCTTGCGTAGAAATCTACAAAGCCACTCATCTACCTACTGATCAAAGACATCAAAGCCATTCTCAAAGTACTGTCAACTAGGCTGCTAGAAACGTATTTCATGTTAAAGTACATGAAAGTCAAAATTAAAGGGTCACTATTCACAAAATGACACAACATGACTTAGTATTTTCCCGTTTTGCAGTAATACACCTGCCTTTGATCGTCTGTTGTACTAAAGTACACAGTTGAAAGCAGAATCTTCAGACTGCTCTGACAGTACATGTGTGGCCCCATAGTCCCTCAATGAGGAGATAAATGCTGACTCAGCCATTTAGTGTCCCTCGGTATTTGCAGGCGCACTTTGGACCGAAGGTCTACGATGCAACATAATTCTCTATTAGCCCCTTGTTTGGGACATTAGCGTTTTTTTGACGCGGCACGATCGATATCAAACTTGTGAAGAATATAAAACACGTTGGCAACTATGGACATTATGCAAAAGTGTTGGCTTGAATCGAAGGCACATAAAACCCCAACCTTGCCCTCCGCGTAATCGATCACTGAATGATATTAGCCGTCTCCTCCAGTGTGTCTCAGCACCGCCAGGAGGCCGTGGCCCTGGCTAAAGGCTCCAAGACCCTGCAGAGCTCCCTGTCAGAGTTGGAGTTCACCTTGGAGCAGCAGAACAAAGAGCTGGTGGTCCTGCGGGCGGAGCAGGGGGGCCTGAAGGAGGAGCTGTGTCGGGCCTGGAGCGAGAAGGAGGAGCTGCTGCTGCGATGGATGGAGGACAAGAGGGAGGAGGCGGGCCGGCTGAATAAGTTCAACGACGCGCAGGAACGGTAAAAAGGACTTTATGAATGATGTCCTACTCAAAATTTGTTCACTTTTTCCTCAGTTATAGCAGATTTGTGATGTTTGTTTATTTTTTTTTTTATCAGGTGGCAACGTATGGCCAAAGAGCTGACGAAGCATCTGAAACAACAGACCTCACCTCAGGATGAGACACGAAATGCTGATTCAGCATGCGTGGCCAAAGCCATGAAGAAGAAGAAGAAGTGACCGCAACTAGAAGTACGAACGTCATCTTTGTTTTTTGAACGTTGTGTGAAAACAAACGTCATTTCCTCATAGAATGCTGCAAAAAATCTACACTCTGTTTCAATGTCTTACGTTTACAGTTACTGCCATATGAGTGCATTTTAGTCCCCTCCCCTCACCTTACCTTAACTTGGCCATTATGTACTTTAACAGCTGTAAATATGTTTCGTAATTCCAAACACTATTCTATGGTGCCACTTGTTTTGAGGATTATAGAAAATGACTCACAGTCTAGGGATGGAGTTTCAAACGTCTTATGTACTTGGGATTTGGAATGTGAAGTTTAAAGTACTTGGTGGGGTGTATTTCCTGTTCTGACACCCGATGGCCGTTTGTGTTCACAGTCACTCAGTCAGACCTCCAGTCTCCCGCTGAGCTGCTCACAGTCACAGCAGCTCGTTCGAGTTTAAGACCCGCTGCATAAAAGATGTCACAGTTACAGCCTGAGCCGTAAAACCCGGCTCTGAAATACTGTGTGCGCATTTAACACACATGTAGTCTGCTGTTGTTTCGTGATATCAGTTTTACTTGAACCGTCAGTCAGGATCTGGTGTGTGTGAGTTTGTGCCGACTAAAGCGCATTTTACTCAGAAAATCTGTTCTAATCCGTGATCTGTGTCTGTTTGTTTGTAAATATCTATATTTCAGGCCAAAAGTGTATTTGATAAACTGGGATCTTTGAAATGAGCATTTCATTGTATTCAACAATTATTCTAGATTAGAGTGTTTTGTCATTATATGTATTCTGGAAAAAATAAAATAATCTTAATGTTTTTGTCATCATTTTATTCTCAGAATATTTGCATTT
>JAFBJT010089613.1:0-20238 GCA_016785325.1 Chascanopsetta lugubris
CAACCTGTGACAATGTCTGGAATCAGACCATTCACATTCAGAGCCAGATCGCGTTACAAACATTCGGAACGTCTAGGATAGACTTGGCTTTGGATGAACAGCGAAGACTCAGCATCAGCATCCACAACGCCAAGGTAAAGGAGAACCTGGAGATTTTAAAAGATCTCATCAATGCCACCTGCCTCCTTGCCAAACAGCAGCTGGCATTTCGTGGAAACGATGAAACGGTAGGCTCTGCTAATCGCAGCAACTATATTGAACTCTTGCATGTTTTTGCTGAGAAAAGTGACAGGCTAGCCAGACATTTGGAGACGTCTACTGTGTTTTCTGGCTTGTCAAATAGAATACAGAATGACTTAATTGAAGCAGTTGCCGATGTCATTAGAGATGACTGCAGCCCCATTTGTTGCTGTAGAAGTGGACGAGACCACAGATGTCACAAATCAAGCCCAGATTTCACTCATATTGCCGTATGTGGCCAACACTGAAGCAGACAGACAGGGGAAGCAGACTGTCAGGTGAGGGAGGCGTTTTGGGGTTTTGATGACGTGAGTGAGGACAGATGCGCTCCTGCAATTGCTGAGTATGTCCTGAAAGTGTTGTGTCATGATGTCTTGCTCCACATTAAGACTGCTTTGACTGTGATGATGATGAAAAACAATTGGGTGGTATGATAAGGAAGTGCTATGATGTGGTATCTACTGTCTCCAGTCACCAACCTGGCAACATCACAACCTTGGGGAATGGAATGTTTATGATAATACTCCCACAGCAGGTGGCTCTGCCTGCAGCTATGTTTGTTTTACAGAAAACTCCTTTTCCATCACATTTTGGGCCTCCATGTGACCTGGCTGAAATTCCGCATGAGTTGTGGACTAAATATAAAAATCATGTGGGTTTTGTCACATCTGCCTCTCCCCATATTGTCAAACTCAAACCTAATGTTCTATTTCCACTGATCAGGCCGTACAAGCTGCCTCAAAAGGCAATTGTGGGCATAGAGGGTGTTATTCATCCTCTATTGGAACAGGGTGTATTGGTTGAGACTTGTAGTCCATGTAATACTCCTATTTTGCCTGGACGACCTGATGAGTGGCGATTTGTTCAGGATTTGCAAGCAATTGATGACATTATTATCCTCACTGCCCCAATTGTGCCCGACACGGATACCATTTTGGCCTCGTTACCTCATGATTCCAAGTACTACAGTCATTGACTTGAGCTCTGCATTTTTCTCTGTTCCTCTGCATCCAGATAGCCAGTTTCTGTTTGCATTTACTTTTAAATCGGGTCAATTGACCTGGACACGATTTCTCCGGGGATTCGTTGAGAGTCTGACGGTGTATGCTGCTGCGGTGTGGCATGATCTTGAGAGCCTGCATTTCTCTGGTGGAAGCACCCTCCTGCAGTACAATGACGATTTATTCATTGCATCTCCATCAAAAGAGGCATGTCACACTGACTCCATGCTGCTGCTGAATAGACTGGCTGAGTGTGAACATTGTGCTTCTCTATCGAAGCTGCAGTATTGTTGACCAAAAGTCATGTTTTGAGAGAAGGGGAACAACTGTTGTCGCCACAAAGACTGTTGTCTAAAATGTCACCTCCCAAGACCAAGAAGGAGATGCTCTCTTTCTTGGGCATGACAAGTTATTGTCGCTGACTATGTGGCTACGGATGCTGTGTTGAGGGCAGCCACATTGCAGGATGCTTCTCGTGTGGTGCAGTGGACAGACAATATGCAGAAAGCCTTTGTGGATTTGAGGACAGCATTGGTTTCAGCCCTAGCTCTTGGTCTGCCGGATTATACTTAGCCTTTCCATCTGTATGTCTCTGAGAGGGATGGCTTCGCCTCTCGTGTGCTGTCACTTTGACAGACTATGACTGTTACACAGATCCCTAGGATTGCTACCCAATGATCTGGCCTACGACATCTGAAACACAAAAAGTATCGGGGGTGGTAGGAAAGTTTTCCCTCTTGGTTTTTCATTCCTGCCTGTGTAAACCCTTGTGCCTTACGGTCTATGATTATGACATCAAGTTGAGTTTGTGATCATCAAGTGATTATGTTTGTAACTTTGTGAGAAAAATGTAAAGAATCAATTTTGTAACCCTGGAGTGTGAAAATCACCTGTTGAAGAGGCAGCGGTATGTTCAATCTGTTTAGCCTCACGCTGGGATCATTTAATGGGTAACTGATTGATATAGTTAAAATTTAGATATTCCTCCGAGGGCAATTTCGTTGTTGATCTTATGATCCAAAAGGAGGGATTTGTGGGGAAAAATCTTACCCTTTGATGGGTCACAGCAACTGTTCTCCTTAGGGTCAACGGTGAGGCCATCTGTAGCTGAAGGTTGGTAATGAGGTCAGCAGTGTGGCGCCATGTAAGGCCATCGTGTCTTTGTCTCCAAAGACTGCTTGTCATAAATAATGCAAGAACACGCTGTTCCCAAAATATCATAACAACTACATCAGGAAGCTCTCTAACAATATTCTTACCTATAAAACTGATGGTGGCACTGCCTTGTGTATGCCGCTGTGATTTCTCCTCGAGTAAAGCCTATCTCAACCACCCTCTCACTCATTCTACTCTCGACAGCAGCCGACCTCCACAATTTCCAAGTACGAGTCCCCCCTCCCGTCAACAAATGCCATCTTACTCTAAATTTCTGGGGAGAGCCTTGCAGGTAATCAGAGACTCCTTCCCAGTTCCTTCCTGATTGCTGGCACCTGCTGGGAGGCCTTCAGGAGCTCAGGATAGCTCCATCCACTCACTCTCTCTCTCGCACTGTAGCTTGCGCCTGCTGCATGCCACCATCCTCCACCTTTAGTATTTGTCTATTTTGGGCAATTACTTTGATCATAAGTTTGTTCCATGATTTGCTTCCCAGGAGTTGGGGTCGTAACAACGCACATATACCATGATTAATTAAATCACACCTCATCCACCAATCACGGACCTCACCTGTCTGTCACCCCTCTCACACCCCTCATATAATCCGTGACGCAGTCACTTTGTGCATCCACAAGACTGTAAGTAGTCTTGTGGATTTACTGCCCTTTAGAAATGTGTGTAATGTTGTCATTTTAGATAGTATTTTGGCTCAGTCTTCGGTGTAACGTTCCCCTCTATGTTGTTGATAATGTCAGTTAGGGACCGTCTACAAGTTAATTACCTTTGTCTATGTGTGCTCTGTTGTAGTAAATAGTAGTCATAGCCAGTCATTTGTCAATACTCCCATAAAAGTTGGTGTCTCTTTGTCTTTTGTCTGTGTGTCTTTTGTTGGAAACCACATTCAATGTACAGACATATTTATCTATTTTGGAATTGAAAAAAAACAAACAAACCTATGGCATCTCAAAGATGAGGTTTACAGTTTTGGGACCGTCCACAAATTAATTACATGTGTGTATGTGTGTGTGTGTGTGTGCGTCTGGGGTGGGGGGGCGTGTGGGCGCGTGCAGGGGTGGTGGAGGAGGCAGACAGACACTGACACAAACACTGAGAAGAATCATGAATTAGCAATGTGTTTCTATTAATGACAACAGTCACCATCAGAACTGATCTGCAAGAACTGTGTGTGCCCGTCTGGGGCGCGCAGGCGCGTGCAGAGGGGGCAGAGGTGGCAGACAGACTGATCCTGGTAGCAGAAAGAATAAATGTAATAATTCAGAAAGTATGAACTGTAAAATGTGATCAAAAAATGTAATGTCTATCATTTCTGTTCATAAAAAACATCTATCATTGCATATATTACATATCAAAAATGTGGAGGACAGGCAGCGTGAACTGCCTCACAATATAATCATGGTACGAATACACACTGAGCATGAAAACACACAGAATTCACACTGATGAAAAGTCTCAGTCACACGTTGAAGATCCTCCTCCTTCCTCTGGGCTCCTGCATCCTCCCAGCTTGGTACTGCAAAGATATGACAGGTCACATGTCATGTTATTCATACATGTCATGTCCTTCAGTCAATACACCACACTGCACACTACCTTAAAGTAGAAGCAGATGCATGTGTTACACACGACAAAACTCGTCAGGACGACCACGTGTTTGATGAGCTGATCTCTTACAAACCCTGAAAGAGAATTCACATCTGTGAACACACATGTGTTCATTTCAAATTTTCACTGAGCTGCTTTGTTCAGATTCAAATATTAAAAACACATATTCAAGAAACTCAGTGTGAGGGATTGAAAAAGAATCATACATGTTTTTATCATTAAATGTTTTTGTTCACATTAGTGCAATGTGATGTCATTGAAGATCAAAATAACAACCAACAGTGAAGCTGAGTCAGCTAATGTCCACTGTGACTCGTGGCTGAAAGCTCAGAAAAGTCTAGTAAGTGCAATTTAGTGATGAAGTCCTTCCATCAAACATGAAAAGACAAGAACACGAGTGTGTGACAATGAGTGTCACAGTTCTGTGTTTGACACTGATTTTCCATGAAGTTACCTGAGACTCTGATATGGAGAGGCTGGCTCTTGGAAGTAAAGTCGTGGGAGAACACATGGGTTTGGTAAACACAGGTGTAGTTCCCTTGGTGGCCATTGTCAGCAGTATGGAAGATGAAAAGGGCAGAGTGATTGACAGCTGGCATGGTGTAGTTCTGTGCCTTGTCGGAGGTGGTGAGTAAAAGCTGGAAGGAACCTCCTTGGTACTGTGGTTCAGCAGAGCAGGTGATGGTGAAGGAGAAGCCCCAAAACACAACAAGCCCCCAGCCCTCAACAAATCCATCAAAGGAGGTGGAGACAGACATGTTTGGCTGAGTCAGCAAATCTGTTCAAAAAGTGGAAGGCGTTTGGTCAGACAAACAGTTGAGTAAACTCACTGGTTGTTGTTTTAATGGCACAAGTTTAACAAGTAACACGCAGCTCTAATTTATGTAGAGCAGCAAAAATAGTTGGCTGATGTGGAATATGCTATACTGAGCCCATCACAATCAAGTACGGCAACAAATGGGAGGAGTCTTCTTCAGGATCATATTATGCATGGGGTGTGTGTATGTGTATGTAGGCTCAGGTTCCAACTGGATGAATATGTTGTATGTGTAGATGAGAATATGTTTCTATTGATGATCTTTCAGTCTCAGTGATCTGTTAGTGACCAATGTCCTACACACACGAGTTCTCAATGTATGAAGTAGACAGCAGCCAAGTCATTGAGAAACAACTTCACATGCATCTGGTCAGTGTTACCTGAGCAAATCACTTCAAGTCCTCCAGAGGATTTATAACCAGCATACACCATCACACAGTCACTGAGTGAAAATGTTGACTGGACACATTCATAGTCGATCCCCCACAAAGGTCTGTCTGAATGATGTCGTGTATTGTTTGTTGAAACAGCAGAACCACAATCCAGCTGTTTACACACTGTAGCTGTCCACATCTGGTTCCATCCTGGAAAGACATACACAGGTCTCCACTCTCCTTTGTTCTTCACCTCGAGTTCACCAGCACAGCGGCTTGTCTCTCCCACCAACCTGAAAATGAGTGAATCTGAGTGGGGAATAATGAGTAGAAGAAATAATCCAGTAGGTGTCAAAGGAACAATTGCTCATGTTCTACCTGAGCAGGTGAGTCCAACAGCTTTGTCAGGTGAGCAGGTCTTTGTAGCTGAGTCAGACCGTCCACAGTTCAGGAGATAAGACTCATTTCCTTTACACCAGAATTCTCTGCTCCACACTGGAGCCTCTGCTTCTCCATAGAGCGCCCCCTGGAGGACTGATGGGGCCCCACAGCCCACCTCCCTGCAGGCCACCTCTGCATCCTGCTGGTCAAAGTCCCCTTCACACACTGACGACCACAACTGGTTGGTGTTCACCTCCAGTCTGCCTGAACAGCGGTTAGTCCCACTCAGCAGCCTGACAGAGTCTTAAATGAGACAGAGAGAGTGAGTCACTGCTTCAGCAACTTTCCATGTTATACAGAGTGTATATGCTGTGTTTGATTGTAGAAATCTTTCTCTGCCCTCACTTCCTTCCCGGTTCATGTCTTTTCATGTACGTGCTATATGAACGTGGTTCAGCAGAATGTTGCCTCAAAGGTAGAGGAGCAAGAACACTGAGGAGCTACAGAGACATACTGACACCGTATGTTGGACTCAATGGACAATTAGTGTGAAGTGACAAGTTTGTGACCAACGTCCTACACATATGAGTTCTCACTGTGTGAAGCAGACAGCAGCCAAGTCATTGAGAAACAGCTTCACGTGCACCTGGTCAGTGTTACCTGAGCAAATCACTTCAGCTCCTCCAGAGGATTTATGATCATCCACTGTCACACAGTCATTGAGTGAAGATGATGACTGGTCACAGTGAAAGTTGATCCACCACACAGGTCTGTCTGAATCATGATCTGTATCGTTTGCTGAAACAGCAGAACCACAATCCAGCTGTTTACACACTGTAGCTGTCAACATCTCGTTCCATGACCTCCAAACATCCACCGGTCTCCACTCTCCTTTGTGTTTCATCTCCAATTCACCAGCACAGCGGCTTGTCTCTCTCACCAACCTGACACTGAGTGGATCTGTGTGGAGACGGTAAAATTATGAGTAGAAGAAATTATCCAGGAACTGGAGTCAGTCAGTCAACAGTGGCCCATGTTCTACCTGAGCAGATAAGTGTTTTTCCTTTCTACCTGTGATGAATCTATCTGATATGTTTCTACATTAACAGTTTAATCATCAGTTTAATCTAAATAAACAAAATGTGTCAATATACAGCAAATGCAGAATCACATTGAATTTGGTCTTTTACAACACTGAAGTCAAACAGAGTTTTGAATCAACAACTGATGAAAAGTGTTTCTGTAAATACACAGCAAAATATTTGTTCTCTTTTTGAAGAGTTTGTTTTATTGTTATGAGGCAGAGTCAATCAGAGCAGCTCATTTCCTGTCTCTGCTCTGGTCCTCAGTATGTGAAGTGGGATCAGTTCCATTCATGAAAAGAACAAAGTGTAAGTATGACATCACAGGTTGATCTTTCACCTGACTGATTGTGTGTCTCTGCAGCCCAGAGCCCTGAGGAGAAACATAAGAGAGTAAAGCTGATATGAATGTGACTGAGTCTGATACATATCACAATCTACATCATCATATTTCATGTCTGTCACAGAGTGCTAGTCAGTGAGGGCAGAGCCAGCTCTACCCAGTGTGGCCCCCTAGGAGAAATGTAATCACACACACACACACACACACACACACACACACACACACACACACACACACACACACACACACACACACACACAAACACCCAACCTACCTACCAACCAACCAACCACACACACACACACACACACACACATTGTAGGTGAAGACATGGGAACCACGACAACACAGATATTTGGAAACATTGTTATAGTGAAGTGAATGAAGTACAACTGTGCAGTCTTCAAATGAATTCATTTAAAATCAAATTGTATTATATAGCCCGCATTCGCAAATCACAGTTTGTCTCACAGGGTGGGAAACATCCTCTATTTGGAACCTAAAGAAGAGTAAGGAAAATCTACCGGGGAAAAAACCCTTTTAACACGGAGAGAAAAAAAAGTTAGAAATCTCATGTAGAGTCACAAGTGAGGGATCCACTCCCAGGACGGACAGACGTGCAATGGATTTTAAATAGAACACGTAACAACAATACAGAGCATCAATGTAAAAGTTTATCTTGATTTCTTGATTTTTAAATGAACTCAGTCATCAGACTTTATCAGAGCACTTGGCTGTCTGAATGTGAGGACAGTGACTCGCTACTACTACTATTATCATGACAGATTTATTTCTCTTGATCCATTTAGTTAATTATGTACTTATTAGTCAAACTCCCCAGTTATTTTCTTTCCCTTTTACTTTTCATTTCCCCTGCTTATTTTCTTCTCTTCTTCTTCTTGCTATTTATTGATTTCATTAATCATCTCATTAATTTTCATGCTTTGTCTTTTCTTGCTTCCTCCATAGAATTGAAGTCTGTATATATTGATTTCTATAAAAATCTACTATACTGACAGCAGCTGTATTATTAATTTCAGACCTTACTCAATGATGCAGTGAAAGTTTACTTTATTAATTTTCTTCTGTTCATCATTGTCACTTCTTTAGATCCCAGTTTGACTTGGTTAACTGTGTATTTCTGTTATGGTAATGCTGCCACATGTACGTTTTTCCTTAATTGTCAAAATAATTGTATACAAATTAAGTGACAAACAAAGAAATTTAAAAAAGAAAAAGAGGACACTGACCAAATGGTCTGATATACATGACAACTTGGTCCAATATAACAAGAAAACAATCAGTTAGTGATGCCTTAACAGTTTGATGCCTCCGCTCTAACATCCATCATTATTAAAGCAGATTCCTACCTGAGCTGCACAGACACAGTAAGACGAGCAGCACTCTCTGATCCATGTCCTCTGAACCTTCAAATGATAAACACAATGGTGTCATACTGAGCAGACAGAAAAAAAACTCCCTGATGAACTGACGGAAACCTTTATCTGATGCAGGTTGTGTGGCTGAGTGGCCAGAGATGGAGAGATGCGGGGAGGCTGCAGTGCATGATGGGACTTCCTCTAACAGCACAACAATGAGATACTTCACCTGATCCAGCTGCAACTATAAACTGTATAAAAAAATAACATTTCTATATAAAGTTGAGGTAGAGAAATGGTTCTTTCGTCCTGAAGTGAGACTTTCTGTCAGGACGTGGATGGAGAACCCAAGCGCAGATACAGGAATAAACACTTCTTTATTTCTGGTGGCAAAGGCATAATCCACAATACAGTCCGAGTTTGATAACCAAAAAGTCGATATTGGATCAGACAAAGATGTATTCCTAAAACAGGCAGGGTCGATAACAAGAAGTGATACAGGAGTAGGCAAGAGGCGATATCGAAGACAGGCAAGGTTTGGCAACGGAATAGCAAAAGTACTTAGCTTGACTTCGGGACAATGACTAAGACACGATGAGTGCAGATGGTACATGGTAGTATGTCATGACAAAGGAGTGACCGGAATGGGAGGGATTAAATACACATAACAATTAGGGGGAACAGGGATCAGGTGAGGACACAGACATGGGTGACAATGATCAGGGATAATGAGGGAAAGGATACAAAAGGAAGTAAACATGAACGACACACGAAGGGATAAGGGCTTGAAAATAAAACAGGAAGTAGAACACGAACATTTCTCATCATCCTCAAGAGTCAGCTTTTTTTGCTTTCATTAGAATTGTAAAAATAGATAAGTTAATAAGGTTGCTTGTAGACAACATGTTCCAATTAATGAAAAGACCATGTGCATGCAATCATGAAGGTTTATATTCCACATCACTGTATTTCAAACTTGATGCATAAAAGCTTGTAACAACATGTCTCATGAGTGTGGAAATGGGTGTGAAGTGATTGATGAAGGTGAAAAAGTGACAAGAGTTTTTGGCATCCAGCTGGCTCTGCAAACATGGTGTCATATAATATATGGAATATAGATACGTTATCAACTCTATTACTTTGAAGCGTATCGGATTAAATTAACATGCTTTAAAGTCTCAACTGCAAATTATCTTTTGGAAAAAAAAGTTTTTTGAGGTAAAGTGAAAAAAGTGCTGACGTTACTTCATCACATGATAAGAGATTGTACATGAGATGCTCTTTTATCAGTGGTGGAGCTGCAAAGATATGTGTTAATGCTCAACCTCTTCTCAGAAACCTTCCATTAGATCATTTCACTGTGACACTAACGGCAACATCCAGGCTCAAAGTCCTTCAATTTACATGTTTCCCTATTTAGAGAGATAGAAAGACTGAAAAAGGAGCACTGATCTCGTGTGATCACATGATGAAGGGTCTCTATGGCAACATGTTCACTCATGAGCAGTGGAACACAGCTTAGCCACAGCCCCACAGCATTTCATCTGTTTGAGAAACATCTCAACATGATCCCTCACTTTTCCTGCCGCCATCAGACTTTGAATGAAGTCTCTACAAGTTTTGCACATGCAAGTTTAACACATTCATATTACAAATCATATGAGTGTACATTATTATCATTTATGCTATTTGTCTTCTTTAGGAGATTCTGACACTGTGATTGACTTTCTGTATGAGTAATTCAGGACTGAATGAAAAGAGTTGACACTTCATTTACAGGAGGTTTACTGCGCTTTTACTTTACAAGCTCTCTGTCCCCCTGCCTCACTTTATTCCTTTATTCTTCTCCTGCTGCTTTTCACCCTCGCATCTGATGCAGCTTGCCTGTTTGTAGAACACATGTACCATTGATGGATGTTGTAGAGAGGGAGGTGCTGGAGAAGAACTCTGAGCAGCTGGCAATGGCCTTGCATAGTGTGATTCCTCTGATTCTTGGTGATTCTGATACGCTGACTCAAACTCAAACTCAAATGCCAGTTTACATAAGTCCATTTTTTATTTTGTATTTATTTTTTTTACAAAAAACAAAGATAATTTTCATAAATTACATTTAAAGAGGTATTTGATTGTTATTATCATTAGGCCCTGATATGGGTCAGTGGTTAGTAGCAACATTGATTTTCATATTTTTTTTGTTTTTTTGCAGTGTCAGACTTTATAAGAATATCACACTCTTGTTCCCAAGGGCAATATTTTTTTCTACTTTAACTGACTCAGTCTTCTGAAACTACATCAGCATGAAATATACATATCAAACATTATACATATTTTTGAGATATTAACCATTTAAATGCCAATATGTTAATGTTATGTAAACTCAACAATTTATCGAAAAAAGCCCCAGAAAAACAAAAATAATTACCATAAAATACATTTCAAGGGGTATTTGATTCTTATCATTATTACGCCCAGTGATGGGTTAATGATTAGTAGCATCATTGATTTTCATGCATTGCTTTTTTTTTGCAATGTCAGATTTAATTTCACAATCATAACCTGTAATGATATGTGTTTATTTTCACTATTCCCTCCTGTATTAAAAGTAAAACTAAATCATGTTGTGTTCTAAAAATGAATAAACTATACAAGATCAATTTGAACCAGAAACATTTATTTTGAAAAGATTAACACTAAGCAATGAAGGAAAAACATGGAGCATTTAGGCATGTTGGGGATGGGGAGGGGCTGCGATGGGGCTTGTGCGAGTCTAGCTCAGGTGGGGTAGAGGTTGCATATGGACCGATTGTGGTCTTTGCATGTGACCTCCCCACATTTGAAGGAGGTGCTCCCAACTTTCCTCTTTTTGTCATTGCAAAAGTCGCACAGCCTACTGCACTTACATTCACTGATGAGAGAGGGGCCTGCAGCAGCACCAAGCAGATTTGCAACAGCTGATGCATGGGGAAGGCGCCTTCTCCACTTGATATGTTGAGTAATCAGCATTTCCCATAACTCTTCAGTAAAGAGCCTCCTACTGTAGGGTTTCTGCTCCTGCCAGGGTGGCTCAATTGATGTCCACAGGATGTAGGTGTTGTACAGCAATATGTCGATGACGTTATATAATCCCAAAAACATATGAAGTATCTTGATAAGAATGGAACTTGTACAGGTGTAAGACATAATTCAGTGTTGTCAGTTCAGTGTCTGAAAACAACTAGAAAAGGTGAAGAACAGGCCTTTGCATTCATGAATATTCCTTAGAATTCCACCTGTCACAATGAGGGAGACAGGTGTTACCTTTGTTTGGAATGGTGTAGGAGAGCTAACTCTCCCAGAATTAGCTCATTGGGGAGGTTGTTTACCAACTTGGAATATGCCCATGTAAAGTTAAGAGTGTTTCCATCTTAATCAACCTTAAAATAGTGACCTAATGAGTATGCATGATGATGTCATAAAGTCTTTAAATTGTGGATGTTGGTCCCACCAGGAACAGAGCTTCAACTGGCAGGGGTCTCTCTCGGATGAACTGCAGCATCTGATCTGATATTCAGTGTTGGGCTTTCCTGCCATGTGCTACAGGAATAAAGGAGAGGCCTACATATACTCCTGGAAGCCTGAGCTATGGTGGCATGGTTCTCATCAATTGTTCCCTGAAACCTAGGTGTGATTCAGACTCTGGACTGTGAATCCTGCGCCTGCATTGGCTGACACCGACACCCAGAGCGGGGGTCCCCGGTAATGTCACTTAGGTTATAAAATACTACCATACTCATCCGCCATTGCTTTATTCCCAGGCCATCGCCAAAAGAGAGCAAACCATCCCCCTATAAACTATTTTTCTAGCTTGTTCCCCCAGTTGTGCCAATAGGGAGCAACCTACCACCTTTAACTCGATTTTTCTATCATCTTTAAGCTTTTTCCTCTGCGTTCCAACTTGCGGACCAAACCCATAGACTACACAAGCTTGTTTTCCCTCCATGTTGTTTTCCACCACTTTTGGATGTACTGAAGACCGCTGCGCAAATCCTCTTTGAGTACCTCTCCCAAGAATTGTACCTGGATTCCTCCGCATTTGCCAAAGAATGCATTCCGTTGTTGTGCGCTTCTGGCGGCTACGACAGTGGCCTCACATTCAAACAGCCGTACGCTCTGATGAAGTCTGATGACTGAGTTCATTTAAAAATCAAGAGATCAAGATGAACTTTTACATGTATGCTGAGTATTGTTGTTACATATTCTATTTAACATCCATTGCACATCTGTTACTTGTGACTCTAAATGAGGTTTCTAACTTTTTTTTTCTCCCCGATAAAAGGGTTTTTTTCCCCAGTAGATTTTCCTTACTCTTCCTGAGGTTCCAAGGATAGAGGATGTTTCCCTCCCTGTGATCCGCGGAGCTCAGTCACGGACTGTACTGCGGACCACTAGAGCAGACTTTGTTGTACAACGCCGAACAGAGCAACTCACAGGAAGAGGCGTTATGTCTGGGCAGAGATTCAATTAGTGTGTTTGTGAAACTTGTAAGAGCTGTTTGTTTTGTTCTTTGGTCTAATTATCCGTGATGTACCTGACCAGATGAACTATCAGTGATTCTCAGCTGCAGTGAAGATTCGGTGCGGACTCTTCTTGTCCTTTACCTCTATCCCTTCCTTCCTTTCCAGTAACCTCATTTAATGTTTAAACTGCCTCAGAATGCAGTTGTGGGAGAGTTGATCAGCCACACATAAGTAACTTTTGCATAATGTGAGGCTGAAGGATCACTTCCCCTTAGTTCTCTTTGTTCAGCCATTGAAGCGCCATCTTGGCTCTGGTGAGGGAGGGGTGTCAAACAAATGCCACTCGCCACCATCTTGGTTCACACGACTCCACCTCCCTCTCAGTCTCCCTACTCCTCGCCTTCACACACACACACACACACTCCATGTTTATGTTTACATGTGTTTGTTTTGTAATGTATGTCTGTTAGTATAGTTAAATTATGATGGTGTTTAATAATTAAGTAATTTTATAAGATAATTATTACTCTGTTAATAAACCCTGTCAAAATTGATCACGTCGTAGTTTGTGCTCATTGTGATTATATTTGTAACAACAGCTGGAACTTCCACAGTCAGTGCTCGATTTCACCCTTCTAAACCATTTGAAATTATAATGTTAACTATTGATTTGGTTCTTGGTCCCTGATAACAGGTTGGAGCCCCGAAGTCACTCTTTGTAGTAAACATTTTAACATTAATGATATATTAATGATCCCTGATGGTAATTGATATATTTTAGCCAACAATCAAATTATCCATATATGTGCCCAACATGAATGGTGCCTGATTTAAGTTGATTCCTAACACTAGCTTGATTGCCTTTCATAATAAAAGTCTTATTCATCAACAAGCTGGTTTCACGAAGTCTTTGCTCACACTCATCATAATACCATCATAATAAAAGTCTTATTCATCAACAAGCTGGTTTCACGAAGTCTTTGCTCACACTCATCATAATACCATAAGGATTAACTACACATAAAACAACAATATGAGTAAATAATCCAAGCATTTTTGTAATGATATAATTATTAATTACATATGAAAATACTGAACACAAGAATAAAGAAGTGTGTGCGTAACTGATGCATTGTGGCACCTGCCTTGTCAAGGTTGTCGACGCCTCCTTTGCATCTGTTGTAATCTTGGATTACTATCGGCTTTCTCTTCTCTTCAGTGCTCTCTTCTGGACTGCAGTATTTTGTGCTCAGGAGCAGTACATTCTTGCCCCGTCAGGGGATGTAGGAGACCAGTGTGTGGGTTTGAGTGAAGGCAAAGGTCGAGGTGAAAGCCAGACGCTCTCCCTCTTGTCTGGAGCAAATGAGGAGGAAGCTCCGGCTTGTTATGTTGAACCAGCTTCCTCTTGAGCAGCTCTTGTGCAAATGAGGAAAAAAAGTTATCACAGGTGATGGTGTGTCCCTGTAGCCCCTCCGTCGTCTCCAGGACCACTCTCATCCCCTGGTTTACTTCTGCAGGACTGCCTGTTGCTTTTCCTGTGTACACCTGGAGTTTCCAGGCATTGCCCAAATCTTAAGTCCATATTTGACCAGCTTTTTTGGCAGGTACTGCCTGAAGCTGCATCTGCCTCTTAATGGGACAAGCTGTTCACCGATGCAAATGTCTCTGTCTGGGCTGTACAGCATCGGCAGGCGGTGTGCCCACATCTCCCAATCTCTTTCCATACACCATGTCCACATCTCGCCAGTTTGCAGTAGACCGTCGCCCATGGCCACCATTTGCTACATATTTGAATTGTCAGCAACAGTGAAAAACTCGACATTGGGTTGGTGATTTGGGTAGTGGTATAATGCGTTGGCCCTGGAATCAAATCTCTGGCTGCTAAGACGTAGTGTAGCGTCAAAGAGTTAGTCAGTGACTAATATATATTCCCATTTAGGATATCCATCCTGCCACTGCTTCATCCATTTCCACATCCACAAAAACTTGCTTGAGGGCAATAACAAGGCTTGGAAAAAAACGAAAAGCGCTGGATAAACCAGGATAATCAAAGGCATGAATAATCTCAAACTTGACTTGACGTTGAAAGAGCTAGGACATGGACGAACGATGACAAATAATGCACTGGCGACGAAAAAAGGGAAGAGGGAGGCTTAAGTAGGGAGATAATCATGATCTTTCATGATTCCATGTGGAATAAATGAAAGATCATCTAGACCAGGGGTTCCCAATACGTCGATTGCGATCGACCGGTCGATCGCACGGGCAGTGTTGGTAGATCGCCGGTAATGTTTCAACCGTCGTTCGTCACACGTCAACACGAGAGAGAAAGAGAAAGAGAGAGAGAGAGAGACAGAGATACAGAGACAGAGGAGCGCACAGCTGCCGCAGCACGTGAACACTCTCACATACACGCACACACATCTTAATGAGAAATGGAGCGAGAGAGACCACTTAAAATGAAATTGGTGTCTCAGCATATCGAAAAATGTAAAAAAGGATTTTTTGCACATTGACAAATGCTTTTCTTTTTTGCTGTAGTTTCAATAAATATGTGTGCGCGCGTGGACGCACACACACACACACACACCCACCCACACACACACACGCACACACATACACACACGCACACGCACACACACACACATACTTACATATGTTGACCCCTAGTATTGGTAGATCATTTTGACTTGGTCAGTTAAAAAGTAGCTCACAGGGCGAAAAAGTGTGGGCACCCCTGATCTAGACCCAACCACACATGGCTACCTGACACCAGGCTCCATGACTTAAGATAAACATGTTAACACAGTTTTTAAAGGTGACATTTTATGAGTCTAATAATTCTTTTCTTTAGAATCACTTGTTTGTCTTGTTGTGTCTGATGACCCAATGAACACATTTCAAGGCCAGACAACTCAAACATAAATGTTCATCACACTTGTTAAAAAGTGGAGGGGAGACAGGATCATGTAGAGAATCTGAGGGCTTTGAATGGCCGACAGTGTCCATGAAACAAGAAATTAGCCCCAGAGAGTTCCAAAGGATATTATGTGTCATTCTGTGTTTTCATTTTGATGCCATTTTGGCTTGTGTTGAATGAATAAAGTGCAACATTTCTAGATGTCATTCATTTTTAGAACATTTTAGAATGGTCCTTTCCATTTCTCAAATTAGTCTAAAATGGTGATGCGACACAAACACCGACACATTTGTCCCTAATGGACAAAAATGTCTGTCCCGAGGCATCAAATGTGTTAAGTTTGTTTTCGACTTCCCCGTTCATTTCATCACAATTGTCGTTATTTCCTCTTTTATGGTGAGGGTTTCCCCTTCCTGTTTGTCTGAACCATGTCTGGTTTTACCCCTGTTCCCTCTGATTCCTGATTGTCTTGCACCTGGTGTGATTCCTGATTGTCTGCCAGAACACAGGGAAGCCTGTGGCTTCGGGAAGACCTGGAGGGAGCTATCTGAGACACTGAACCCTCAGGATGCAAGTATTTACTTTGTAACAGGACTAAGCCTATATATTTTGATGATGATGATAAAGATGATGATGAAACATTTCCTGCTGTTTTTGATTGTATTTCAGAGGTTAGTGATGGTTGTCTCTCCAAATTCAAATGGGAACTCTTATCCATTGAGCCATGGATTCACTGCAACACCAACAACTGGCCACTGTACACTACATCCCTTCGTTTGAACAGAGCTGAGTTGCAGCAGCAGGAGGAGAGGGAGGAGGAGGAGGAAGAAGGCCCTTCAGTGTTGTAAATGACATACCTATGTAAATCAGTTAAAATAGTTTGATTGTAAAGTTTTTATCACTTTTAGATGTTAGATATTTGGATGTAATAACATTAACTGAATAAATGTTGTGCTTGTTAGCTTCTTATTTTACTCACTAGTTCACTATTCAATATTCCAGTTCTCTCTGTTTGCTGTGTAGAAGTTAAATGCTAATTTGAGTAAACTTGATGAATGTTTTCACAGGATCTATTTAATTAGGGTTGGCAATGAGACAGATATTGGCAGGTCCAGACCCCAGCTAGGAAGAGGAAGAGGAAATGGAGGAGGAAGAAAATTACCACAAAAATAGATCTGAATCCACAGATGTAATGACAACAATCTTTAATTAGTTTGACATGTTCATACACAATTGTTATTTGGGCCTTTTTGCATCATTTATTTATGCATTATTTTTTTTACTTATTTTATTGGCACATAATAAAAAAAAGAGAAATATAGAACACAACAACAGTAACATAAATATAAATTATACATTTCAAAGAACATTGGAATAAAGACATGCCAGGAGAACCCAAAATGTGGCTGGACTAGAAGGGCTCCCCTATATAGCTAGCAGGCGGGATTTATGAAAGAAAACAAATGAAACAAAAGGACAAAGAAGAACAAGACGCAGAACAAAAGACAACAACAAGAAACAGAGACCATGATGGGTTATTGATACAACAGTATGTTTTTGACGTTTTTTTGAAAGACATAGGGGAAAGCTTGCGTGCGGAGGAAATTAATTCCATATCCTGGAACCCCTGGATGTTACACTGAATATCGATGACGTGGTGCGTGATTGGGAAGGCCGAAGCTGAGAAGCTGATTGGGTGGGATAATTGTGATATTGATAATTGGCTGTAAAAAGATCATTAAAAAAAGAGGGACGTGTTTTGTTTAATGACCCAAATACAAATTGTGCAACTTGGAACTTGTAAATTTGATAAATACTATGTATGGCAATTTTGCGAAAAAGGGGTAATGAGTCACCTCTTGGAGCTGAGGAAGTGATGATTCTCACTGCTCTTTTTTGCATGCAGAGAATTGGCAGCAGTTTGGTTTGGTGAGTACTGGCCCAAGCAATATTACAGTAACTAATAAAAGGATACATCATTTAAAGGTAGAAGTTTAGTGAGACTGAGGTATTTAGCAGATGATGGATTTTTCCCATTTTTCCTCTATTTTTTTGCTATTTTGGATGTAATATGTGAGATGTGAGGTTTCCAATAAGTACACTAAGAAATGAGTTGATTTAAAATTGAGTATAGAGAATTATCAATCAGTATAGTTATATTAACAAAGTTCTTTTTCTGGCTTTGGAAGAGGAGTTTATGTCAGTGGAGGGTGAGCAGGCCAAGCAGCGAGAGGAGGGGGGCAAGGAGGGAGAGTAAGACAACCACGCACCATCATTACAGATGAAATGAGAGCTACAGTCATTGACCATTTTATAGTCCATGGCATGTCAATGACCGAAGCGGGACAAAGAGTCCATCCACACCTTAGCAGGTTCTCAGTGGCCACCATTATCTGGATATTCAGAGAACACAACAGGTACTGTATGTAGAAGTGTTTTGGTCACTACAGTAGTACGTATAGTGGAGTGCAATTGGTTTCACCATAGTATCCTTGTTGTAAAAACGGTAGCGCAACATGTTCATTGATGTTTATTGGTAAAGTTAGCGCAAGTCGTTAGTTAGTTAGTTAAGCTTTCTTTTCGCTGCTCCGACCGCGTGGGCAGCGGGGGACAATGCCTGATGCACGGCGGAGATGAAGGTGAGTAAACCCATTTCTCCTGTGTTTCAAGTTGTAAACTGGGTTTTGTTATTTCCAGTGGTTGTTTGTGAGTTTAAACATGTCTCCTTTTAGGCGATAAAATCGTCCGATTGTTAGTGCTGAGTGATCCTGCGTCAGTGTCGGACATGGCCGCTTATGTTTGTTAGTATCGCTCCGTTTGATGAGCTCCACGTGAATAAACCTATTTCTCGCAGGATTTAACTTGTGTCTCTGGTCTTGTTTGTTGTAGTCGGGGTCTGTGAGTCAAACCGTGTCTTTGTTTGGACAATCATATTGTTTATATTAGCGTAGGGATCCTGTTTATTGACGTGATGGTGGCTGTGTGTTTGCCATTAGCATCGCTCTGTTAGCTATTAGCCTGGTGTGTTTGTTACTATGGCGGCGGGTGTGTCGTTGTCAAGGGGATGATTGTATGTTGTTTGTGTACTATGCAAGATTTGGATGAGGTAAAAAGAAGATTGTTTATGTTTATGAAAAGGTTAAGTTTAGGCATAAAAAGTAAGTGGTTAAGGTTAGAGAAAGGTTAAGGTCAGGCATAAGGAAAGGAATTGTTCAAGGTGAAAGGATGGTTACGTTTAGGCATAAAGAAAGGAGTGGTTATGGTTAGGAAAAGATTAAGGTTAGGCATAAGGAAAGGAATTGTTTAAGGTAAAGGGAGGGTTAAGTTTAGGCATACAGAGAGGAGTGGTTAAGGTTAGGGAAAGGTTAAGGTTAGGCATAAGGAAAGGAATTAGCTAGGTAAAAGTTTAATGAGTAAGTGTGATTAAGGTTCAAAATGTTTTAAAGGTAAGGTGAGTGTGAACAAATACTACAATATGGTTGAGAAGGCTCAATCCAGTGTTATATGTAGTAGCTGAAAATGAGAGTGATGACTCTATTTCCACCTGGAATGTGTCTAGTGCTGTTCCATAGGAGGCACAGAGTGCAAGAAATATAGCCTGGTCAAGCCATAATCTCTTCAAGCCAAGACTAACCTTCTGCTCTGTTCTCCCTTATCCAACACTGCCCTCTGGTGAGGAAACAGTGGGACTTGGAGAACAGGGGTAAGTGAGAGTAGGCCTGCAATATTGAGTGGAGATATGATCAATTATTGCGAGTGTATAAGTGAAAAAATTATAATATAATGTATATGTGTGTGTGTGTGTGTGTGTGTATATATGTGTGTGCGTGTGTGAGTACATTACACACACACACACACACACACACACACATATGTATATTATTTTATTTTATTTTAATTATTTTTTAATTTTATTTTTATAGACTTTATATTTAGGGTACCCCTGTTGTTTCCCTCTTAGCACCACCAGAGTTGTCCTTCAATCTCGTTGTACATTGTGTATAATGACAATAAAGGCATTCTATTCTATTCTATTCTATAAATACCAGTGACGTGCGGTGAAGTTCATGGCTGGTGAGGCACTGAGTGACTAGAGCCCTGCGCAGGACTGTTTTCTTCACTTCGCTCCCATTGAATATCTGACCATTAGCACCTGCACCTGTAAAACCCCCGAGTATTCATGCTCGCACACAGTAATAGAGATGCATTGGTTTTGCGTCTTCTCCTGTCCCGCAGGAGAAAACACGTCAGACCGGGAGTTGTTCCAGCGGTAAAGTGAAAATGTTAAGTGCCAAAGAACTGAAGACATCAAAAGCAGCGCCTTGTGCAAAAACTGGCCAATAAAATCATGTCAATGAAAACAACGTATTGATCTAAATCAGGGGTGTCAAACTCAAATACACAGTGGGCCAAAATTTTAAACCTGA
>JAFBJT010089618.1:0-12522 GCA_016785325.1 Chascanopsetta lugubris
TATATATATACATATACTTTTTTTTTTATGTCAAACAATCCTATATTGACATTTTTATATTCAGATCAGCAGCTAGAGTCTGGAGGGTACACCGTATAATCTTACTTAATCTTTATAATCTCCACAAATGACTAATTATAGTAACATATAGATTATAAAGATGTATAACAATAATGAATGACAACCAATAATACCCCAAACCCAACTTTCCCTCACAGCAAGTGTTTTCGAATTGAACTTCCACTCTACAAATCAGACATTTTAAAGGACTTTTTCACACTTGTATAAGGGCTTTGATTTTCAAATAGTATCAAAAGGCAGCAATGTCAATAAATGATAAACATCATTTTTACTTAAGACGTGGATGTGACCATAGTGTGCGTCTTCTCAGAGAACTGCTTTGTTGGACACGTTTAAAAACAGTTTGCTTTAAAGAGACACGACAGAATGAAATCAAAATGCTCTTGTCCCACGGTGAAATCAGTGAATGTGATGTGTTGTCAGCCTGTAGCATCAACATGCAGTATTTCACGTCTGATATGCAGTGACTAAGGTTCCTGTAATGCACTTGGTCAAATGACAGTGGGGTGGGGTTGGAAAGAAGTACACTTGTGTGGGCTTGTGCATCTTTTCACCACCTTCAGTTGAAGTGAAACACTTACCTGGGTTTTTGTAAACTGCAAAAGCTGATGATGTTTTTACTTTTGTTTCAAACATGCGTTTTGGGTTACATGTTAGTGATATCCGCCAAATATGCATTAACCAGAGGTACTGAACACATGCTTTTAAAGTTAAAGTTTAAAGTTACCTTGTTGAATCTATTGAACAAGGAATACAGGTTTTTTTTTAAATGTATAGAATATATATAGTTTGAAAGGGTAAACTACTGCCTTGTGCATACTCCTCACATCACTTAAATCTGCTTTGTGAAAGAAATCTTTTTTTTTTTTTATGTCAACAACGTTACAGGAAGCTGGGTTTCAGATTCTACTTTAATGGTTAAACATTCGGGGAATTCTCTTGTGGCTTTTGAACATCATCTTCTTTCAATACAAGATATTCCTGCAACTTCTCAATAATGTGCGTTTGATGTATTACACATGTTGTGGGGACCTTGATTTTTTTGCGCAGTCAAATTATGCGTCATTCATATCGGGAAAACTTCAAATTGCATAGTTTTAGGGTGAAGACAGTGTTTTCAAATTAGGTTTAGTTTAGGAAATGAACAAGGTCAAAGTAAGAAACTCCAGGGAATCAAGGTGAGTGTGTGTGACGTGCGTGTGACAGGGCGTGTGTGTACGTGAGACTATCAGTGTATGTGTGTGTGTGTGTGTGTCTGACTGCGCATGTGTGTGCATGTGTGAGTGTGTGTGTGTGTATCTCCTTACCCTTTAAGCAACATGAAGAGAATATTCTGCTGGGTGCAGAGATATTCCACCGTGGGCGTCCGAGTGCCAATCTGACGTCGCAGGATGTTGTTGAAGATCTGAGCCACATCCTTCTTACCCTGGTGATGACAGATCAAACACAAATCAAAACTCAAAGTCACCATCATTTGTGACCGTCACTGCATGGATGTAAAACGAAATATAAGAAATCACTCATATGGACGATTTTACAACACATTTCTAACGTGACAATTGTCAAGCCAAGACAATGCTCTGTGTTGTGACACATCTGCTTAATTATATGAGCTGATAAATGTCTCCATGAAAATTAAGGTTGTGAATATTTTCATTTATTTGCCTTTATAATTATTTGACACCTTTAAATTCATTTGAATCCTTTAAATTCATTTGAAAACTTTAAATGCATTTGACGTATTCTAGCACAGGAGGAAAAAAAAACAGAATACAACAATCACATTCATAACTTCCACATATACACCGAACAAATGGTGGTATTGTCCGTGTTGACTCACATTTCTCTATTGCGCTCATGTAATTTACAACTCTTCGTACCCCCATTCTTTTTGAATGGGGATGGAAGATGAGAGACGGTGAAAGAGGGTGATGTTCACACAACGCAGTGAGTCATGCTGTGACGGGGTGAGTCAGGGAAGTCTGCCGCAGCAGTTACCGCACAGCACAGCGCTGACATATTGCAGGGACACATGAGTTTACGCACATATCAACAAAAGGTCTGTCACTACATTTTCAAAACATGTCTCCCCCCCCACAAATGTTTAGATTTTATATAACCACTTGACTACTTGCTCCTTGTAAAATGAAATAGGCGACACTGTGGTTCATTCTGATTCAGAGAGTAGTTTTGATCTATTCTGATCATGAACAATTAATGATGAAAAAATGGATCTATCTCGAGTTGAAAAGGGGGTCCCCACACATTGGACACTGTGAGTTTACTGCTCCCACATCGGCATGTGGGAGCAATTTGGACCCGATTAATCGATTACCAAGTCAGCAGCCAAACACTCGGAAAATCAATGAATGATTCATTGAACGCCGCCCAAGTCTCACCTCGAAGTCGATGAGCTGCAGGTCTGCTATCAGCGTGCTCAGTAAGCCGCTGTTGTAGAGCTCCTGGGCAAGCTGGGCCACCGCCTCGGTCTGGGGCTCCTTTTCGTTTGTCCCGTAGAGAACCTCCTTCATGGCCACCAGACTCTTGGACACCTCCTCTGTGGCCTGAAAATACGCAGGTGTAAGAGCGCAAAAACACACACCCACCACCACGCACTCATCGCGCCGCTTCAAGTTCAACAGAACTCTCGGCAGTCAAAGAAGACTGAACGCAATTCTGGAATCGACGTACCTTCTCTGCCTTTTTGTCCGAGATGTCGTGCTTCTCAAGCACCGTCATGCTGTCCTTGAGATTCTTGACGATGTCCGCTGGCGACTTGTGGGACTTGCCAAATGGGAAAGGCATGGTGGAGCGTTACCACGGGCAACCAGATGGTGGACTGTCCACCTGAGTCACAAAAAAAGGTTCAACTGGATTAGAGCGGTGGAGATACGCCTGTACTACACTGCTTTCTAATTTCCCTGATTGGAACTATCCAGTGCTGCACTCTGGTCTGTTGTGTTAAAGTACTGAAGCGTGTGATCTAGTCTGGATGAGAAAAATAGGTGATGACAAATACTCATGTACAGCCTGTGACTCAGACGCTGTGGAAGTCACGTAGACACAACAACCAGACCATGCGAGTCTGGACAAAAACTGAGTGAGTGGATGTTCAGTGAAATAACAACACGCACTGATGCAACTACATGTTGCTTCTACAAATCGTTAGGTTTATACCGTTGTCATGTATGACAACATGTTGTGCCAGGAAATATTTGATCATTATATATACATACATAAATGTGTGTGTGTGTGTGTATGTATGTATGTATATATATCACCTATTTAGTGCCATGATATCTTGTGTATATTTTTGCTTCTATGCTACAAGAGGACAGTATGTTCGCTATAGTGTTTAGACGTACAGAATAAAATATACCTCTCCCTCTTGTTTATAGAGCTCAGTGAGTGAACTTAAATGGGGGTCTACATATATTTACCGTGGCTGATATTTGGCAGTATGCAGATAACCTGTGTAGGGTCTTTACCTTAATGATCGACTGCAAAGTTTATTCATTAAAAAGTTTAGATATTGTTTGTTTCACTATTTCACTCGTTGTTTTAGCAATTTAGTCGTCCTATTAGAATCGTTTCATTAATCCTCAAGAGGGTTTTTATTTACTAAACTGTTAACGAGCGTACTAGTTGTTGGATACTTTTCTCAAATCTAAGTCCAGTCTTTTCAAAGAAACGGAACTTGAGAACTCCCATGAGAAGTCGCATCGGTAACTGCTGCGGAATGAAAAACGTGGCCCTAGTGTCAGTTAGACATTAATAAAGATCACAAGTGACATCATTTCATTATAGGCAAATGTTCAACATACACCGCAGCAGGAAAAAGATTACTTGTAGAGATGTCCACTCTACTACTTTACTGGGCGGGAGGACAATTCTGTGAGTCTTCCAGCGTGTTGTTAGTGAATGATTAACAATACGAAGTTTGCTATAACATTGACCTTGTTTCTCTCCGAGACATCCTCAAAGCTTCGTTTGACCCACTCTTACACAGCAACTGAGATAATGAATTCACCATGTTGAAAGGTCAACTCCTCTTTATAAAGAAAGTATAACAACGTAATATCAAGCACAACTGTGAGTGACACAACTGACGCATGTAACAGCAGGGTTACTTAACAACAACCCTTATCTAAGCAAGTTGCGGCCCCACCTTAACACCTTGCGCACAATGTGGGGCAAAAGCCAACTTTTCTGGACAGATAAGAATTCTGAGGACAAACACGTGAATAGAAATTCATTTAACGCCCAGAATCACTTCAAAAGGTGCAGTGTGTAAGATTCCCATCACTTTTTTGTCACATCAATCTGAAGAAATAGGATTACAAAACAATTATATACTGGCACTTCATACCGATGTATGATCACCTCAATGTACCCCTTGCTTTTCACATTACCCTAGCCCTTTAATGTGTATTCAGGAGAAGGTCCTTCCTGTGGGGGCCGCCATGTTCCTACATTAGCCCAGAGTGGACATACTAAACATCGTTTGAGCTTCAATAACAAGTGGGGGCTACAATTAGTTTCATGCTTCAGCTTCACCAACAGATGTCACCGAACGCTACACACTGAAACCTGAAAACCAAAAAGGTGCTGGTCTGACAACATGAAACCAACCTGGTTCCGGTGCGTGGATCCTCTAAGTTCTACCCACAGACACTGCAGCAGTCACGGAGCTCCTCTCATGTCTTGGCCAAGACCACATTTAGAAAGCAACGCCGAGGCCAGGAATTAAAAAAAAAAAAAATTAAATGTAAAAAACAACCAAACAGCCCTGAAGTGGGAGGTGTGCTTCAGGAGTGACTGAGCTGAGACGTCCAAAGATATCCCCGGCGTGACGTCACAAACCAAGCCTCTCGGCTGCACTTACTTGTGAGTGCATTGATACAGACACGCCTTAACATCAGCCAGGTGGCCAAATCCGTCTTCTGCACATGCGGGCTAATTCTCCCTCGTGCAGCCGGCGGCCTCTCCACTCCTGACCCCCTTCCACATCAGTGACGCAGAACCGGGAGGTCACACATATGGCAGGTTGACAATCAGCTGCTCGCCGCTCACTCACCGTGGCTCCTGGACTAATCGGGGGGGTGGAGTGATGCGTCCGAGGCGCTGTGGCTCTGCCAACACTGAGCTGACGCCGCTCTGCATACAACAACAGAGCCCAAGCAACTCTCCACTCTTTCTGACAGAAAGTGGCTGTTAAACGCGCGGGACAGCGTCAGCAGAGGGTAACGCACGTCCCCTCTCGTAAACGCCGCAGGAAACGCTCTGCAATCATGTAGGAGCGAGCGAGGGCGAGCAGCGAAGCTAATGCACATCCAGACCACGTCATTCACACGAGTCGCGGAGGAATTCCTACTAATGTTCTTCTCTATAATAATAATAAAAAAATGAAAAAAATACATAAAATGTACACAATTTGACTCCTGCGAGCCTCGGTCCAACACGAAACTGACAGGCAGCACCGCCCATTACGTTGCCTCCCATGCCTGGTTTGTGATGGTGCACCGCCTGCCAACTTTGCGCAATACCAACGAGGTGGACCGTGGGGTCACCAGTTGATGATGTGCTCGGTAAAAGCACGCGAAACCACAACACAATCACGCAGCAACATCCGCTATTCGGCCGCCTCTGCCCCCCCAAAAAGTGACAGCTCGCCTGCTGGGAGCTAACGTGGCCTATCGTGTTTCAATCACAGCCGCCTCCGCCACAGAGCCGCTGCTTGAAGTGTGTGTTGTCCGTGAAGAGGGAGGCCTCGTCGGGCCTGATGCGAAGTAAACACACCCAGCGTCGCGTTTCATGGCTTACCCGTGTCGAGAGTGGGCCACGACAGGTCGGTTTGGAGGCGAGCTGATGCTAACGTGAGCTAGCAAGCTAGTCGTGTTAGCATAACGATAGCCAGGCCTGGCAGCTTCTCCTCGCTAGCTCGTGCCCCGAGCTCACGCTCGACTTTAACGGCAGCGTTGGCAGCAGCATTGGCAGCAGCAGCAGCAGCAGCACGAGCTGGTGAAGCTAAGACCTCGGAGAAGCTACCCTGTGAGCTAATGTTAGCTAGTTCGGCTAGCTTAAATACAGCCGAATTTGGCTAATGAGACCTAACATGACATTTGGAGTTTTAAATGTGGCGATATCATTGCGAACACAACATGTTACCGTGAGAACCGCGTCCTCGCTTCTTCCCCTTCGGCTTGTAGAGGCAGCAGCAGGTAAGTCAGAGGCTCCTCGGAACAGCCACTGCTTTGTTTTCCCTGCTCGTCGCCTCCTCTGGTTCGTCGTAGAGTTACTTGTGCGGCCCCGGTTTCCTAATACTCCGCTGTGAATGCGACTGCTAACGCCTGCAGCGCAGCGCTCCTCGGTGACGGCAACAGCATCTATCGCCCCCTGTGGCCGTAAAGTGTCACGACAGCAGCCGCCGTTGACGACAGGTGGCGGAGAGAGGGTGAATCAGGACACAACACTGGAGAGTCTGTGGAGCTCGAATCACACGTGGATGTATTGTGTGGACTGGTGAAGGAAATCCGATGTGAAATCCTACCGAGTCTCACATCGGACAGATATCTCATCCACAAGTCTATGAAGATAACATATGCACATGGAATGTATACAATCTCGCAGAGTAACGAACTCTTAACTCCATTCCTCCTTCAAGGTGTAATTTGTCTCTCTATTGTCAGGAATGAACAAGGAATGAACAATAATTACACTGAAACTCTCCTGAAGCTGCTATTTTGAAGCAGTGAAGGTGCAGTGAGCCGTGTGGAGCGACAACATACAAACGGCCACGTTCCCACTTAAATCCTACATACTGTGCATGTACATGTGAATGAAGATTATTGTTATTTCCTCTTTGACAATGTTTTTAATTTTCCTCATCTATTCATGCTACAGACATTGGAATTATATATACATATATATGTGTGTGTGTGTGTGTGTACTGTATACTGTTAACTGTTTACATTGTTAAGTTTAAGTTTAGTTGTTGAGTTTATTCACTCTTTTTTTCAGCATATAGCCAGATGTTGTCGAACATAACGGAATATACTAGGTGGGCCTTCTTTAAGTTAAATGGGGGGATTCTTCGCCCGATCTACAATACAATGTAATGTTCAGTGGGGAGACAAGAATATAAGCAATGGGCGTAAACTGAGGACACTGTGGATTCCTGCCCAGAGGAGTGGGCAGTATTTAGGGATGCTGCTGGATGTGAAATGTTGCAAGTGATGAGCAGTTCAAGCCGCTGAGGTCGGATGCTGACTGCGGCACTTTAGTGTACCTTGTCACCGAGAAAGGGATATGTCAGCTGAGAGCAGTACAACTCCTGCAAACAAACCAGCAATCTTACAGCTTCAATTGCCACTGTATAACAAGCAGGACTGTCAATCAAAGATCTCAGGGTAAACACCCCTATGGATGGGGTATTTGAAATCCACGATCCCTTGACACATTTTTAATAGAACCTTTATTTGATAAGTCAACAGTTCAAATATTCACACATTTCTCAAATTCACCACTTTCAGCAAGTTACGGGATGATAATAGATAAAACACTATTATAATCAGATCGTTTAAATAGGCCACAAAACCAGTTTTGCAAATATTTGTATTGAATTTCACAGCACTGCCATTATGTCACACCACATATAAGGTGATTGCATCTTTTCTGTTACATCTAATTAGTTTATGTCACTATCAAGACAGGCACGTCACCCCCACCCTCATTCACCTTCAGTGGCTCCCGGTCAAGTACCGAATTAAACATAAAATCTTACTGCTCATTATTGTCTCCTCGATCCAAACCCTCTATTCTCCCACTGGCCACCAGAGGTCACTAAAGTTGTCTGTGTTGAACAAGAGAAGTGATGCACTTTTCTCCTATCGCCCGAGCTTCCTGTTTAACACCATTTGCAGGATATTTTCTACTGTCAGACCACCTGTCTGTGAGAGCGCATGTGGCTACAGACATCACACTGACACATGATGATATTCAAGTTTACAAAATGTACCTTTAAATAGACCATACATGTATTTAAAGTTGTACATTTCGGGGTTGCTATGTCGTCTGACCTCATTCGGGGCCTCGGGGCGAAAAATACATTTGTTGGGTAAAGACTGGTTTATAGGTGCAGTGCGTACGATTTGGTGACATCTAGTGGTTTAATTGTATGTTGTCTTCATTTTCCCCTCTAATACATTTATCTTGTGTTTGCCAGAACAAAAAGAAAGAACTTCAACAGCAACTTGTTTCTCATGGCAACAGGTGCTACCTAAACTACTGCCTGCCACCTGCTCTCAGCGCTTGACATCTCCTCTGATATGAGCAGAAACAGCAATCAAACTCATTTGTTTGGCCGTATTATTCATTGGATTGTGCAGCACTGGTCATCCACTGGTCACCTGCCAAGGCCCCGGCGTCCTCCTCCTCCTGTCCAGCCTCTGGAGGTTGTTACTCACTTCATGCTGATTAGGTTTGGATGAATGGAGGCTTTTGTTTGGCTGTGGTTCCCACGACCCGGCATTCGCCTGGCAGTCGCGTGGCTCTAAAGCCCTCAGCCAAACTTAAAGGGAAGTAAAAACAAAGTTGGAAGGAGGCAGAGCGTGGGCCGGGACATCTGGTCAATCTGACATCTGCTCGCCAACAGTAAAGCTGAGGTGTGATAACAGCACGTGCTCTTCCAAGGCCGAGGGAAATGTGTGCGATGGCACCATCGGCCTGATGGATCAGCTGTAGCCAGATGTCTTGCATTCAACGATAAGCAGTTCAAAAAAAACAGCAAATACCAAAGATGCAATCAATCTATTCACAAATACAACATACAAATAATAATGATCATAATCATTGGAATGTTTTCATCTTTTTTTTTTGGGGGGGGGGGGGAGGGGGGGGGTGTCATGTGCGGTCCACGGGATTAAAGGTGCAGTGTACAGTCTTTAGAGACATCCGGAGGTCAAGTTGCATGTGGCGATACCTGTCGACCCTCCCTGCCATGGCAGCCTTCACTAACCACGTCAACGCAAATGATGTTAAAGGTGCAGTGTGTAGGATTTGCTGACAGCCATTGGTGAAGTCGCATGGTGTATCCCTCACCTCGACCTTCACTTTCAAGCATGCAGGAGAACCTGTGGCTGCCCTCAGCTGCCAGTGAAGCTCAGAAGATGCTCTGCGTTACTGTGAAAACATGGCTGCCCCCAATGAGAGGACCTGCCCCTGATGTAAATATTCATTAAAGGGCTCATTTTGGGGTCATGCGAAAAGAACGTCGTATATCCAGGTGATTATACATTTGTAAAAATGACAGCGTATGATTTTCATCTACACATAGAAGTGACAAAAATGTACCCAAATCTTAACCCCTGCAGCTCCTGCTGCTTTTTGCAGGTAAAGTTGTGGCTGAAAAGAATACAGGAAAGTGAGGGGCTCTCCGGAGTAAAAGGCCTGTAACTGCACACTCTTGTTCATCCCTGGGAGAGAAGGAAACTGCAGTTTATAGGGTGGAGGGGTGGAGGGGGGAGGGGGGAGGGGGAGAGGGGGGGGCATGGTTTCAGGCTGGACATCTGTCGCTTTTGAGCGTGTTTTTTTTTTGTTGTTTTTTTTCTAGGCCGGGTCTCGCGCTTATTGAATGGAGGCAGTGACCTGTCAGTCTTGACTGATGGGACCCCGTGTGTGGGAAAATCCCGCAGCCAAAGAGTTGGAGCATTCACATGCTAATGTCGCCCTATATATACAGGGGCCGCTGCGCGCCGAGGGCCCTAGAGACGCGCTCAGATTCACAGGAGAAAGTACAGGAGCGCGCGTGCGCGCGCACACACACACTCACACACACAAACCAGAGAGAACATGACAGCTTCATCCATGGCGCACAAAATGGGGAAGCATCCGAGTGCCAAGGAGGAGAGAAAGGTACTTTACGCGTGGATTTGGGGGGGATGGTTCGGTGTGGGTCCACTCTCCTCGGTTAACCGACTGTGCCTCTCTGCCCCCCACAGCTGAGGAAGCCGCTGGTCGAAAGGAGACGACGCGAGAGGATCAACCACTGTCTGGACCAGCTGAAGGAAACGGTGATCGGGGCGTTCAGGCTGGACGTGAGTATCCCGCGCGCGCCATCCCCCCCCCTGCCCGCCCCCCCTCCACGTGTGCGTAGAAGCACGTGAGGCTGAGCCCGTGCTCGTGTGTCCACAGCAATCCAAACTGGAGAAGGCGGATATCCTGGAGATGACCGTGAAACACCTGCAGAACATCCAGAGCAGTGCACTCTACGGTGAGTCCAGTATCTGTGTGGTGCTTTATCAGGACCTGCTGACTCATCAAAGTGTGTGTGTGTGTGTGTGTGTGTGTGTGTGTGTGTGTGTGTGTGTGTGTGTGTATGTGTGTGTGTGTGTGTGTGTGTCTCGGGGGGTTCGAACCCCTAGATTCTCCGGTCACGCGACATCTCCTCTATCACGTCACCCCATCACCCCTACATACATACGCACACACACACACACACACACACACACACACACACACACACACACACACACACACACACACACACACACACACACACACACACACACACACAACCCACATGCTTACATACACACACACACATGCATACATACAAACACTTACAGCAGTGAAATGGATGGGAAGTTGACCTCTGTGGTGTTTTCTTAGCCTCTAATGTGATACATTTCAGTGTACTAGTCCTTTAAATGAGCTGCCTCGACCTGGTTGATGTCAACCAGCAGAGGGCAGCACCAACAATGGCTCCTCCTCAGATGTGAGCAGCTAGCATCAGCAGCTCAGATGCTATCGACAGGCGACCGCTACAATCTCTGAACATCGTTTCCAACGGGTTCACCGACATTGATGCACGTCCTGCTTTCACCAGCAGGGGGTGCCATAGCCTCAACTCTTCTCTGCCCCTTGCCCCATCAGACCCATCCGGCGCCGAGGCCCAGCAGCGGTACAGCACGGGGTACATCCAGTGCGTGCACGAGGTCCACAACATGCTGCTCACCTGCGATTGGATGGACAAAACTCTGGGCTCTCGCCTCCTCAACCACCTCCTCAAGTCCCTGCCCCGCTCCTCCGACGAGCGGTCCACGCCCAGGCCCGCGGGCCCCTCTCCAGCCGGCCAACTTACCACGGGCACACCCACCCGAGGGGTGACCCAGCCCGGGCGGCAACTCCAGAAAGAGGGGCCCACCTGCCATGCAGCTGGGCGCCAGGAGAGGGCAGCGCTGCTCAACTCCCACCTGGGGATGCTGGATATGTGGCGGCCCTGGTGAATGGTGTTGGTTCTCATCCCCTGTTATGTATCTTATAGATATGGTGCTCAGACAGACAAACATGTGGGGCAGTTTGGTTCCAGCGATGTTATTGTAGGTTTACTTTATTGACCCTTCTCTCAGTACTTCCCTTCAGAAGTCGACTTCTTGTAGCCTGCATTCTAGAAGGCTCTTATTAATCTTTCATGTATTTATTGTATTAACCACTTTATTTATTTGATATTATAAAGCATGCCTTTGCCTCTTAGACCACTCGCTTGTCGTCGCATAGATTGTATGTCTCCGTCAACAGCTGTGATATTAACCTAAATCAATGATGATGATGGTGATAATGATGGTAAATAATAAACGTATTTTACATTTTATGCTGATTTATACATGATTTTGATTGTCGCTATTGTTTTGACATTTGTTGTTTTCATGGTAGCAATATAAGATCGTATGAAAATGGAATTGGCAAAGGGTTTGATGCAACTTGATATTAGTGTAAAAATCATTTGAGATAATTGGAGATTGTGATTAAACAAACATTCATAAATATTAAAGATTAGCGACAAGTGAGCGACGAAATGTCAAGCTCAGAAAAAGCATATTACATAAAGGTGTTATTTCAATAATGATAATTGAACTGAACATGTGTCAATGTGCAACATCAATGTGTCAAAATAAAATTTTGATCAAAAAGTTTAAGCTGCAAGATCACACAAGAATGTTCTAATTAAGCTTTGCAGAGTAAAACAACAATGGCTTCATTCCAGTAATAGATTTGTGGATCACATGGACAAGGAATTACAGCTGATAATAAGATAATGACTCATAAGCCAAATAGTCCATATGGCCAGACACCCGCAGAGATAGATCACAGAGAATATGTTAGAATCAACCGGTTCAATAAAATATGTCATCATGGGGATGAAATGATGGCAAACAACTTCACTGAACTAGAAACATGAAACTAGAAATTTGAAAGAACAAAAAAAAAGGGCAACCGTAGTTGTAACAATCTTGAACAGCAGCTGAGGCCTGGGAGCTTCAGTCATCTCCATCAGCAACAAGTCAACACCAGGGGCCTCACACACACACTCTGCCTGTACATATACATATATATATATACATATACATATATATATACATATATATATATATATATATACAT
>JAFBJT010089623.1:10625-22296 GCA_016785325.1 Chascanopsetta lugubris
GGGGGGGGGGGGGGCGGTGCGAACCAGCACGACAGTGGACTCACAAATGAACACTTACATCACTTGGTCATCACACCTACTGAGCCAAAGTTCAAAGCATTGGCAACAGACACAAGAGGCCATTTCGCTCTTTTGAATGTAAAATATTCATATTTATAAAGAGAAGTGCTCTTAACCCCCTCCTGATATATTTGTTTCGGATTCATGACAGAGGCCATGTTTTGTTTTATTCAACTATTTATTTTAATAAATGTCAAAATGGACATGACATTTGATTTTAGTTGGTATTTTTGTTGTTGTTTTGACTGAAATGGACATTTTGTTTTGAATATTACAGTGTTATCGTATGTGACCTGACCGACCTCAATAAATGGACCTTTGACTCATTGAAAAAAATCTTTGTGGCCCTTTAAGATTTGGATTTGAGAAACCCAGCTCTAAAAAATCATCCTGCCTTCAAACTGGACTTAATGTATTTCAGTTACATATACATATTCATACTTATGTCATGCAATTACATATGATCAGCATAAAGGTCCATACAAAGGTTACTGGTTTCACTGGTTTTCACCAGTTACTGGAATTTGTGTGAATGAATCAAATACTCTGAATTTCATTTGATTAACTAAAATGAATCTTGAATAAAAACGTACGTGTATAAATTGCATATGTTTGAACATAAATTCAAATGTCTTCAATCAAATCATATTCAAGCTAATTATTTCTTCACATTAATTAAGCATGACAGAAAACATCCACTTCAATGTGACCCTTTGCATTAGACTGATCAAATAAAATCACAACGAAATCTTCTGTACTTGATTACGTTTTACAGTGCTGCGAGGGGGAGGAGGGAGAGAGGGTTAGGATGCTCTATGAGCATGTAAGGAGGGAGAGAGTGGATTCTGAAGGTGATGAGTGAGGTTTGATGCCAAACAACAGTAAAAAAATAAGAAAATAAAAAAATAAGAAGGAAAGGAGGAGGATGTCTCACTCCTGGCCGAGCACAGAGAGCACACACACTGCAGTAAAAACCCTGCCGCTAATACGCTTCTGTTGCCAGCGAGACAAAGTGGCAGAACTCCCACTGCAAGCGTCCTCATCCTCAGCCCCCTTCCTCCACTCTCCAAACGCTCCCACAGCCCACAGCGCGGGGAGCCGGGCCAGTTACCGCGCACTTGTGCCGAGTTTGCACTTACGGGCCTAACAAAAGAAAAAAAAAAAAAGAAAAAGAGGGGACGAGAGGATGAAAAAAAAAAAACTTCTTGAGAAAATGAAGTTACGCTTCTGACCACCTGCCAGCTCCTGTGCTGCAGTGGAGCGAAAGACCCCGAAACAACCTTCTGACTGGGTGAACACGGTGCCTGACTCAGCCTGCGTGCATGTGTGCACACACCGCTTCCAGCACATGCGCCTGTAGTGCTGTAGTACTACGTATGTGCTTGTGTGTGTGTGTGTGTGTGTGTGTGTGTGCACGTGACAGAGTGTGAGGAGGGGAATCTAGTTATTGTGTTTCAGAGTGCAATCGTCTCCACTTCACACCACTCCAGCCTCATGGCGTCCAGCAGGATGCTTGTTAGCGTGTCAGCGGCGTGCCACACCGTCATCAGGGCCGGCAGAGTGTGAGGCAACACACACACACACACACACACGCACACACACACACACACACACAAATGTGCAGCCTTGGCTCCACATGACACAGGCTGGCTCTGCCAAGAAGCGGTGTCAGGGTCCAGGTGAAAGAGGTTTCTCGTTAGCAGGCAGGAGAAACGTTCACATATTGGAAAATTCTAATAAAAACATCTCCACTGACGACTTAAAGGTGCAGTGTGTACGATTTGGTGACATCTAGAGGTGAAGTTGCACGTTGTATCCATCACCTCACCCTCACCCTTCCGAGTACACAGGAGAACCGATGGTAGACTTCAGTTGCCAATAAAACTCCAAAGATGTTTAGTGCGTGCCCCGTAGGGAGGACCCACTCCTCATGTAATATACATTAACGGGCTCATTTAAGGATAATGGGGAAAAATACATTTAGAGGATTATGAATTTATGAAAACCTCATGTCATCTTTAACTGCTAATCCAGGAATCTGGGTCGCAGGGTATTACTAACAGTACACATAGGGCCATTGGGAGTGTCAGCAGGGTCTGAGAGGGATTCGAACCAGTGACATCTTGCTTTCAAAGGCATCTGCTCTAACCACTGCCGCCACTTCACAAAAAAAATGTCAGTATGTAATTGTTTTAGAGGTGACAAAAAAATAATCCAAATCTTACACACTGCACCTTTAACGGCGGACAAACCTGCAAACAGAGACGGCTTACTCGGTCGACACTCTGCTCTCGGTGAGGTTTCTGCCTGAGGTGCGACACTTTCTAATTTGCTGGCGCTGAGCCCGTTTATCTCTCGCTGCACTTCAGAGCCTCTTTGTCTCATCACAACATTCCCTCTCTCCTCTGACAGCTGCCGACAACTGACTCCTCATACCTGCCAGATACTGGTGCTGCACATGCACTTTTACTGTCAGCCCAGTCTGAGCACAGTCACGCCAAGGACTACTGCACAAAACATACCAAAAAATAAAAGTATAGACGTCTGCACTGGGCAGCTAATGTGCTGATAGGGACAATTAAAAGCTCTCTTTGAAGTTCTGGGATTTGAATAATGACCCAGCAAAAATGTGACGATGCACATTTTGTTCTCTCTGCCCTAATCACTGCACGATGGGCGAAGTGGGTTTGTTCTGTGAACCATCTGCAGCTTTATGACCCCGCTTTACAGTAAACAGGTTCCTGCTCATGCAAATCACATGAAGCCATGCGGTTCAGACTTTTATGTGGAAAACTGTGGTCGCACACACACTGGGTCTCCTCAAGCTGCTTTTTCAGCAGCAAAACCAGTGTCCACACAATGGACACGGCACTCTCCCCCTGTCACTCTCCCCCTGTCACTCTCCCCCTGTCACTCTCCCCCTGTCACTCTGCCTCTGCTGCTCACAGGCCTGTTTCACCATCAGGGATGAAACTATGGGTCGGCTCACTTCTCCTGGAAAACTGGAGAGATGGTCACACATCCAACATTACCAGATTTGAAAATACTACAGATATTGTCAAACATGATGAGTCAGGTTTTAAAGGTGCAGTTTGTAAGATTTTGGTCATTTGTGTCACTTCTAAAGATATATATATATATATATAAAAAAACAAAATGACATTTTCCTGAATATATACATATATAATATATATATATATATATATACACACACACACACCTGTGCAACATGGTACATGCAACACTACATATACACACACACACACACATATATATATATAGATTCTTTCATTCCCGCTCATGTCAATGGAAAATTCCACCTAAATCTTCCACACTGGAACTTGAACAGTTGTTATGATGCTGCATCAAACCCCAGAACTGAGGTCGTACTTTCTATCTATGTAATAACTGGATGCCTTTTCTGTCGAGAATACAACACCATTGAGAAATATTCAATGTGCTGTACTCTGACATTTTATCAATAATAATATTGCAGTGTTGGAATCGACCTTGAATCACAACTAACCGCAAAGCTCCGCCTTCCTTCCGCGCCGCTGCAGCAAGTGACACATGCACGTTGCATGGTTGGACACGGCGCGATATTTATCTGCGGCAACGCGATATTTCATGTCAGCCGTCACGCTGCTACAACAGACCGTAGATCAGCGGAAGCGTCTCTCATCCTCAGCACCGACCTGATTGATGGCTGCGCCGCATCAGGGCCGACTTTCAGGAACAGTTCCCATCTGGTGACCTGTGCCACGCGCTACATGCAACACCGACTGCTACGCGGCTGCATCGGGAATGAATAGCACGTGCGGCGGACTCAATGTCAAGGGGCCCGACGCAGGCGGCATAAGGACAAAGTCAAGAGAGAGGTGGCGTTACGTGATCGCCACTTCATCCCTCATTGTGCCACCAAGGCCGCTCCGGCGAGGAGGAGGAGGAAGCGCGCGGAATATTACATCCGACAAATAAAGGGGAGTCTGACTCATTGAGATGAACAGCGTGCGGTAAATGAGTTTGCTGAGACAGGCTTTTATAACCCACTTCATGGCTGTCTGATGTGGTCAGGTCTTATCAGAGGAAACGTCTGGTTGCATTACAGCAAACTGTCACCGTGCCAGACTCCGGTGGTCACCTCTGATCAGCACTTGAATGGACGCGGTGTGAGAGAGGTCACGGGCCGTCGGACCACCCTGCGGCCACATGAATGTTTTATCCACTGCACGTTGTCATGGATTCACCAGCCTCACCTTTTTTTTTTTTTTATTATGTTCTACTTTCCCACACAGCGTTTTATTATTAGAGCCTGTCCCTGGTGAATCACATGTGTGATCACATCTCGTCCGTGTTCGTACCTGGGCATGAATAGACCGGCGTGCCTTTTTAAAGGGGCAGTGTGAAAGATTTTGTTCATTTTTGTCAATTCTAAATCATTTTAGACAAGAATTGTAGTTCTTATACTGACATTTTCATGAATTTCTATTCACCTAAATGTTTGATTTTCCCCATTACCCTTAAATGAGCCCATTATTGAATATGTACATGAGGAACGGGTCCTCTCTATGGGGGCCACCATGTTTTTACAGTAGCCCAGCATGGACATACTAAACATCTCTCAATAGGTTTGATAGGTTCACCTGCATGTTCAGAAGGGTGAGGGGATGGATACAACATGCAACTTCACCAAATCTTACACACTGCACCTTTAACAAGATCATAGTTTTGATGAGGTTCACATTCAGAGATGGACAGAGTTTCTCGGTTTGTCTTATGAAAGTGTGCGGCTACCGGCAAAACAGGTAGTACCCCTGGTGACCACAGGGGGCAGTATACCTGGTAGTTCATGTAAGAGAACTAGAAATTCAATAATGGTGAAACCTTGGCTGTCAAATTAGAACAAAAAAAAGAAGAAACACATAGTGGCCATAAGGCAGTAAGTTCTGTGCACACATGTTGCTTTTTTCCTACAAGCAAATACTGAGTAAAATGAACTGTAAATCCACTGATAATGGTTTTGAGGCACCTTTGGGTGACATCATGGACGCTACATCCATCTTTGTAGAAAGTCTATGGAGGCCCACTATCAAATTGGTTGGAAACTCCAAGAACATGAAGTTGAATATGCTGCCTGGTAACCGCAGAATGCAAAGGACACTGAAGACATGTGGCCATGGTGGTGGCATCATTTGTATTGTAAGTAGCTCTTTGTGTAGATAAAAGCAGTATAAATAATCTGGGGGTCTGTGAATCAGAGGAGCGAGACCTTCGGGGAAGCATCTCCTACTCATCGTGGCTAAATGTCAGACACTGGCGGAGAAAAAAATTCAGGGTCATATCTTCATCCCAAAGCTGGATTGCTAAAAGCTTAGACCGAGTGTAAAGCCAGAGCACGGGTCAGAGGATTTTCATCAAAGCGTAGAGGTGTAATAGTTGTACGTTGACTTTGGGGGTCAAGAGAAACTTATATTTGGCAAATCCACTTTTCAAAGGTCATCAGCTCTGTTGTGCAGCGGAAGGAGGAACAGGAAGCAGCTGGTGCTGTCATGGGAAACGGGGCATTGTCGCGTTGACCCCTGCTGTTCTCTCAATGACATCACATCATAATGTTTACAGTGTAGGATCTGCTCTATCAGATGATTTCATGCTCTATTCCAGACGCTTACATAATCTAAATGGATCTGTGAGGAATAAATCATTGAGGATTTTCTGGAAGGGCTTAACTCCACAACAGATGAGGGCCAACTTTAACTTCCCGCTGTGTTTTGCTCATTTGGGCTGGGAAAGATGGGATTATGGGTCTTTAATGAAAAAACACATTGTTGGTCTTTAAATGATACACATTACCCAGAGCTCTGAGGCTCAGCCAGACTCCGACTCATTCAGCTGGATCTAAACTGACCGTGCATCTGGACAACAGAGAAACACATGGTGCAGCAACAGTGGTTTAAAAAGTCCCAGTTGATGCCTTGTCCTCCATGATTTATTCGAGCTGACCACAAGGCAAAACAACAACCCAAACAAGCCAGCATGGGAAAGTGTGTGATGCTTGTGAGGAACTCCAAAAGTTCCCAAACACTAACACACAGAAATATGTTTCCCATAATGCCACTTCACTTGAATGAGTAGTGTGTGAGAATGACGGATCTGCCCAGTTCTACATTCAAAAGCCTGTTCTGGTGCAAAGGTGCACATTTCTCTGTGTTTAGATTTGATCTGAATTCAACTCAGATATACAGGATCCAGGTTGTCCGTCATCAGTCCTCCACATTGCCCCAACTATAGACTGTACATCCACACTGGACAACTCATCTCCGCATCCTCCAATGCAGCTTAAACGTAGCATCCTCAACAAATCTTGCGTATAGTATCGAGAATTTCGACAGCATCAAATTCAGTGTATTCAGTGCACAGTAATTTGGACTGTGTTCCACAGATTTATGACCTATACCAATGCCAGCCACCAGGGAGCAATCGGGATTAGTTGACTTCACTGAAGGGAGCCGTCATGTCATCGGTTTTCATAGTTCCTACCATCAGACATACGTCATATGAGCTTACCAGCAGTAAGTGATACCTGTTGTCATGGAAACTACAGTAAACAATGTGCTGGCAAAGTGTTGACGGGGGTTGGGGGTGTGTTATTCCATTCTCTAGGGAAAACCTTGGGGAGGTTAGCATCATGGTATTATATGATGTGTCAGTGTCTAAGCAAAGCTGTTCTCCCTGCACCGTCCCCTCCACTCCACTTCCAGAGAGAGTCAGGAAGTGCATGGTCACGTGTTGAGAGGGTGTAGCTTCCACCAGACAGCTACGAGGGATGCATCAGATTGTTTTCAAAGCGGTGCCCGCTCCTGCTGACTTAGACTGATGGAGTTTGCCTTTAACTGTCGTAACAGATTAACAAAAGAATCACATGGCAAACAACAGTGTAATCCTGCGATTCGTCAGAAACATCTGATCCGACTTGTGTCCCGTCTCTGAGCGAGGACAGTGAAACCTACCACTGATGACCTCAGATATCTGTGCTCCAGATAAGACTGTAAATGCTCATTCTTGTGTTGTTGTGCTTGCCACTAAGCTCCACCCCCTTTCAAGGTTTAAGTGAGGAGTAGCACTTATTGTCAAGTCTGAGTGCATCTAAAAGCTTCTTGGGTTGTTAATGTATGCCTATTCACAGCCATTACTCCACTGCCCACAAAGTAAGTGTTGTTGCACATTACTGGAGACAATTGTTTCAAATAATTTGATTACATTAATAAATGTATATATTTTCTTATCATAATGTGAAAAGACCAATCCATTCGATTTAAAAGGTGCCGTGTGTACGATTTTGGTGAAAATACTAATAATAGAAAAGTATTCTGAAAATACTTAATAATTACAATACAATTGCATACTGACGTTTTCATGAATTTATAATCACGTAAATGATTCATTTTTTTCCCTTTAAAAGAAAATATCATATCTCCTGGCTCGAGAGGACTCAATATCAGTGTGTGGCACCTTTCTTTGCTCACTGCTTCAGATCTCTCAGAGTGCGGAGTCATAACTTGTCATTTCAGGCTAAAAGACATTGTCATGGTGACGGCGATGAACGTCTGTCTGACTGAATGACTCCATGCAAAGGACAGAACATCGAGGGAGCAGTCGCCACTTATGTCTGATAAAGATTCACCTCTAAGCACCTGTGATATAAATCTTGTGAAAGTTGGTTAGCTTACATTAATAATGAAACGTCTGGAGAAGTGATGGTGTGTGTGTGTGTGTATGTGTGTGTGTGTGTGTGTGTGTGCGGCTCCTTGGAGACATGATGATGGAGGGGTCTCTGCCTGGAGCACCTGGCAAACATTATTCACCTCCCAGGCCACTGCAGGATCCTCCTCATGGTGAGCGCTCACACGACCCGGACTCTCACCAGGAGAGACGGTGTAGTGGTGACACAGAGAGAAGGCGGTAAAGGAGGAGGGCTGGGATGCATATTAATATTCTGCAGGGTGCTCCGGCTACAGATAATCAAAAATAAGTGATGGGTTTTGCATGGGTGAGAAATGGGGGGGGGATGTGAACTTGTGATGTGTGGTTGTCTGATGCCTTGTAGCAGTAATTCATCATCTTGTTTTCATCCGTCTGAACAACCTGTGACTGCGAGCTCAGATCAGAGGCTTCTGCATTCAGAGGAGAGAGAACAAAGGACCCCTGCACCACCAAGAAGCTCAGGGGCCCCAACGACAGCCCCAGGGGAGCTCCATGTCATTTGGATCCAAATCAGTTCTTTCAGTCACAAATTTTGATTATTTGCAGCGTTGTACACTGCTGACTACAATGTGTCTTACTCACTATTATGTACTGGATTGTGTTTGTCTGACTATCAGGTTAACTGGGTTTATAGAGTAGATTGAGTCGAGAGATGGGATATGGGTTCAGGATGGAGCAATTAAGTTTGGTGCAGACCAAAAAAACGTTGAAACCCCTTTTTCAACATTTCTCAAAAATTCATAGATTTAAAAAAATCGATGAATATTTAATTAATGTTTATGAGTGCGTGTTGCAGTGCTGCAGATCCAACAACTTTTTAGATGTTCTATTTCAGTCCTAAATGACAAGTCAAAAGATCTGCAGCCCCTAACACATGGACATAGCTATGTTATGGACTTAATGCCATTGTCAATAATTATGCTAATGTGGGGTAGTCACGGTAGGTGCCAAATTACAAAGATAGCACGTTGATACTTTTAGGCTGTAATCTTTATCACCACGTTAGTGTAGGCTGATAGCATGCTAACGTTCACTCATTAGCACGACCCACACAGGACAATTAAACAGATGGGAATATCATTAGCGTGTGCCAGCGATGTAACCTAGCCTGTCTCATCAAGCCTGTGTTTACGTTCACTTTAATTGACCCACGTGGAATCGTTGAAGTTTGCACCAGTGTGCGTCTGAGGAAAGGGCCGCCGCTTGTTCTTGTTCTCGACAGCGCGGCGGCGTCAACCGGCAACCGAGGAGCTTTGGAGCGAGCCGCCCCGGCTTCAGCTTTAGCGATCCGTCGCGGCCTCGCCGCTAAAGTGGGCTAAGACTAGCGCGCTGTTCTGTTTGAAACCAGTGGAAGTGCTGAGGCCAGAACAGAGAGTCCCGCACTGCGCTGTTCTGTGTGGACTGATCAAGGGGAGCGCTGAACTTGGCTGGCTGCGACCGCAGGCGGCGCGTGTTGCGTCAGTGCAGCTCTGGCGTGTATCAGAAGATCTTTTCCCTAAACGTTCGACCACACACACTCCTGCAGATCAAAGGAGAGGACTGTTTGCAACAACGGGGACATTTTGTCCTTTTGCGACATGGCGGCTGACTAACATCTGGTTTGTTAGTGAGGTCTGAAGCTCTGTGCAGAACCGGACGTTCTCAAACCCTTAGGTTCATCATCCGTTATCACAGATGGGAACGCTTCTGTTGAAGCGGCATTAACATTGGCATCACTGGAAGCATTTAGGGACACGCACTTCGACGCAGACTTCTTGCGAAGGCGAGTGTCAGTCAACGAGAGCAGCCTCATTTCAGCAGCGCTTCACGCCGAGGAAGGAGCCCGTAACCAAGCGGAGGTGGACGGCACAGCCTTTTAAGTTGCCTCCGCGATGAAGGCGTGAGACATGTGCACTTTGGAAATTAAAAGTGGTGACTTGCTGGATTAGAACTTTAAAGGAGATCTGGAGAGAGAGGGGGGGAGAGAGAGAGAGAGAGAGAGAGAGAGAGAGAGCGATGCCAGAGGCTGCCAGAAGCAGCACACACTGCTCACTGCCGCTGCGGCGTAATCAGGATGAGGACGGAGCCGGGAAACAAGGTCGCTCTGACCGAACAGCACGAGTGACGACTGAAGTTTTATTAATATTTCATATTAATAACAGACAATCTAAGTGATCCAGCGACAGTCAACTGTGTGTTGTATGTCACGGCCTACGCACAAAATCTCTCTCTCTCTCTCTCGTTGTTTTACCTTATTCCACCCTGGACTGTCACTTTCCATCAGGGAAACACTCCGCCTCTCCCTCTGTTCCTCTTCTCTCCTCACCTCTGTTGACCCCCTCCCCCCCGACATCCACTCCACCCTGCTTCCTCTCTGGTCCACCGCTGAACGGTTCCCTTCCTGCCGACACCCGCGCGGAACCCACAACCATCTGGTCGGGGCTGTAACGGGCCCCTGAGTATGACGATACCGTGCGTGGCCCCCGGCTGAGCACTAGTTTGATTCTGCAACAGATCGTCACCGACTGACTAAGTGTACGCTCTAAAAACAAAGCTTCAGGAGGATGAATGCAGTCCGACTGTAAAATCGCGTGTGACAGTGGTCGGGATGTGATACGTTAAAGATCTGCAAAGGGCCCATTTCTAAAGGCGTAATACGCAACGTCCACCTTCTACAACACGTACCGGTGCATTGTATTGGTCAGCTCGGTGGTTGTATCCATGACGGACAGAGCAGTCACCACTCTCCCTGTCCACCGAGTGGAGGAGAGGCTAAAATGTGCAAGTGTGAACAAATGTCCCAAATCTGTGCCACAGAGACACGTTTAATCTGCCACCACTGTTCCTGCTTTGCACCCAACAGCTTATGGTGGTGTGATAGCAGAGTCACACAATCACACACACAAGCACGACTGCTCAAAACCAAGAGTAGAGTGTGTATTATATACAAACACACACTCACACACACAAACACACACCACCATCCTATGACCAACACGTTAGTGTGCGTCACATCACAGGACTGCCTGTAGGGGCAGTAGGGGCAGTGGCTCAGTCAGCAGGGACTTGGGCTTTGAACTGGAGAGTTGCCCGTTCAGGTTCCGCACGCACCAAATGTAGAGTGTGGGCTGGTAGCTGTGCTCCTCCTCCTGAGCACTGCGCCATTGAGCAAGGCAAGGCACCGAACCCCCAACTGCTCTCTGTAATTAACTGCATCAGTGCACTGTGTGCATAAATATATATATGTATATATATGTACATATATGTGTATATATATATATATATATATATATATACACATATATATGTTTTATGTGTGTTTCAGACAGCATGTGACAAATAACCGAGTGAGGAATGTCCTTTCCCCATTGTGTGGATAAATAAAGGTTGTCTTGTAGACACACTTACGTACATATTACAAATAAAAACACACACTACAGTCACACTAGAATGTGGCTGGTTCTCTGCTCATATTACTTTGTGTCTCCAGTCGTCTGAATCTAAATATACAGTCTCCAGCCTTGAGGCTCCATTCGTTGCTCATTCTCCTTTCTACTGACGCAAGTGGGATTTCACAGTCGGAGCTGATGCACACAGGACACGACCTTTAGCATGTGCAATGCGGGAATCCTTTTTACAGGTTCCTCCCACAGACCACCAAAACAGTTCCCACACGCACTTACTACATGCTATACAAAAAAAAAAAAAAAAAAACCTCTTCAGCAACCTGCAGCATTACACACACTCTCTCTCTCTCACACACACACACACACACACACACACAGACACAGCAAGAGTAGACGCACACATCCAAACCACAACCACAGTGACTGCTGCTTGTCAGCGTTAACACAAAACAGACATGAGAACA
>JAFBJT010089623.1:25429-41918 GCA_016785325.1 Chascanopsetta lugubris
CAAGAGAGAGACACGGCGGAGTGATAAAAGAGAGTCTTGTAGCTGACGTCGACACACATTTGAGAACGAGGAGCAAAAGCTCAAGGACAAAAATCAAACAAACAGAGAGACTTTTAACCCGGTCTCCAGTTGTATTTGAACATGCCAACCTTTGCTTTTTCAATGCTGGCGGCTCAACGGAGCCACCACCGCGACATGGTGGCGCCGCTGGTGACGCCGCTTATGTGCAACGTCGTTATTCCCGTCGCTGGTCACACGGCGGACGCATGAGACGCTCGAGAGCCCTGTGTGCGCGTAGTGAAGTGCCCTGGGTTAAACGATCTGGTTTTTCGAGTGTAATTTACATTAAGTGTCGATGGAGAGTCTTTTACATTGTAACGTCTCAGTCTCTCCTTTCATGTGGCAGATGGAGGCAGAGTAGCTGGGAAACGGCTGAAAAGACGATGCCATCACTCGGGGCATTCACGGCTCTGGAAATCTGCATATGCCTCGACACCATGTTGAATTGTTGAGGTGGTGCAGGTAATAAGACTCTTCACGTTCCATCAATAGTGACGCTGGCAGTGTAAAGTGAACACACTCTCCAAGATCTGCTGGGCAGAGGAGGAGGGGCTAATCTGACTGGTGTGTTCACCAACACCAAGCCATACATCCAGAAATATGGAACAAACGTGTGATGGATCGGATCCTTGCGGATTTGATTCGGATCGAATCTGTTCCAATGCTGTCTGGCAGATTCACGAGTTTATTGTGAAAATGGATCTTTAAGAACATTTTAACATCAAAAAAACCTATTTGCTTTGCCTCATGCTGCAAACACATATTATAATTATACAAATAGGTTTACTGCCGTTGAAAGTACATTCAAAGTGTATAATTAATTATTAAAACCCATTCTGCTCTCTGTTAGTATTTGGATTTAATGTTTATTCATATGTGTTTGTACTGATGTTGTCTGGTCACTTAATAAACAAGATGTTTACTGATGTCTGATGAGTTGTTTTCTAGTTTTCTGGTTTGTTGCGTTACCTTGTTGTAGCCTCTAATCTCCACACACACTAACTTCTGTAACAGAGCATACTTAACAGTAATAGGCTGAATTATGTGTGCACGATACGGAACAAGTTTTCTCTTTGCGTCCGGGACATCAATCCCAGTTATTTATGATTGTAAAGGAAATCAGTAGGACTCTATGTACAGTGGTGTCCGTAAAGCAGTCCAGAGCAATACGATACACACAGGGGCTGTAAATAAACAAGATGGAAGATAGCTCGGCTTCCACCGCTGCATTTACACACCCAACGTTGCATTTCACGTGATTGAACTGTTCAAAACGGAATTAATTCAACACAGAAGTCATTACAAACCTTCTTTTCTAAAGGTATGAATCATATGAAGCTGTTCAAATATCGGGAATATCTGGATGATAAACAACTCTGGCCTCGTGTGCTACAGATACAGCTGCAGAGGTAAGAAGTTAAGATGCTGCGTGACTCACAAATCAACCTCTCTGTGAAGAGCCCCGCTCCCAGAATAGATACAGATCCTGCGGCGGCTTGCGAGCTGACGAGGGCCACGGCTGCCCGACAGCAGCTTCCTCACCTGTGTGGTGAAAGCATTAAGATATTAAAGTGCCATCACTTTGATTCAATTCGATGTGAATGGGAAACACAATTCTTCATCCTCACCCCCCTTTTCCAGGTCCCGGACACAAGGTGAAACAAACAAACAAACAAACAAACGATCAGCAAATGCAATATGAGAAACATGTACAAGGGATGTTTTTTCGGAGTTGGTCCCATACTCACATTCTCACAAGAGATTTCTCGGAAAGGAAAAAGCAGGATTCAGAGGGGTCACAGCCCTGGGTGGAATCTGATTGGCCCTTGGATTGCCCCGGTTTTCTGTCAATGCAATTACTTTTAATAGTGCACCGGAGGAATGACGTTTGTTTGAGATGAAGCCAGCAGTTCTCATCACGGCGGCTCCATTAGCATTATGTCGTTTGGGATCTTTGCATTCAGTCTTGAGTGACAGGGGAAAATAAGCTCTGTAGTAAACACAGGTCTCGTGTACGAACACGTTTTGTTCGTTTTTAACAAGTGACAGCACTTTAATTATATTTGAATCGTAAATGTGATTGTTAGGAGTAAAGCACGAATGTTAATGCATTCATGAGCTACACTGCTGTCGCATGACTTCATTGTCACCACCACAGAACAGTGATGATAGAAGAGGGCAATTTATTGACGTCTTTTATATCATATAATTCAGTATTTCGGTTTTGTAGGCCTGTGTCAGCCACACACCTTATTTCAGGCCTGTTTATTGAAAAGCCTTTGAAAAGAAGGGAACTGACACGTTATCATGGCAACATACTTCTTCATTTTAGGACTTCTCCCTGTGGCTCGCTGTAAACATGTCACCTTACTATCAATACATGTCACACACATTAAAGGCACAGTGTAAAGTTAAAAAGATCTGTAGGCCTGCAATCTATCAGAGGTATTAATCACAATGATGTTGCCATTAATGCAAATACCAGTTGTATATGTTTACATACAGTCTTGGTCTTCTCTTCAGGGACTGACATGTTACATGATCAAGTTTCCACAGTGGCCCAGAATGGACAAATAAAGCACATTTGGAGCTTCAGTGATAAATGAAGGTTCCCGTGGGTTCTCCTACATGTTTACAAAGAAGGGGTGAGGTGAGGGGTGTTCAGTGGCAACCTCACCAGCTGATGTTACTTTATCCTTAACGCTGTGCCCAAAATGCATTGCACATATACGTTGGAACAAGGAACAACTGTCAACAAATATATTAAATAATGTGTGATGTTGCTCAGAGTTACTCAAACAGCCACCGGATCAAAGTAATTTGGGAGGAAACAGTCCAAAGGACCAATTTCAGAGTTTTGGGTTGACCCCAAACAAAATAGAATTTTGGCAAACTATATAAAACCATTTCAATATTTCTCTAATATTGGAGGCGTTCTTTTTTCTTGCTAAGATGACTCGTTTGCTGGCTGAGGATTTAGTGCAGGCAGACGATTAATGAGATCACATTAAATAGGAAATATTGCTGCTAGGTAACAATTAAGGACCAATGCATTTTGCGAGCCTGTCCAAAATGAAATTTCTTCAATTTATTACAAACATTTCTGCTCATCTTTCTTCTCATTTCCTCTAAAGATGAAAAACATGTCAGGTTTTCTTCATGTGCATTGATTTCTCTGAGCCCAGTCAAAACTGCAATCATCCATTTGTATTGGAATCTTATATGACAAAGGAAAGTTCAAACTCACAGGCTGTTATCAAGAGACAATGGATGGAAACCAGTTAAAAGAACCAGTTCTATCTCCTCATACTCCTACTCAGGCTGGCTGTTGCTTGGAATCCTACAATCAAAAACAAAATCAAAGCATAACACAAATTGAAAAACTTTTTATTATGTCAATTACAGCAATGTCTTACTTGAGGTCATTTGGGATTTGTCTTTGTTCATCCTTAAATACATATTGATGCTGAAAGACATGAACATTTCTCATGGAAAAATAAATTAGCTTCAAATCATATTGTTCAATTTACTTTTGCCATCACATGCTACAAGTGTTTTTGAGCACTGCCTGTGTGTCTGTCTCTGAGGTTCAGTGAATATGATCAAAAGGGACCAGGTGAGGGCAGGAGCACTAAAATAAAAATAAGAAGCTTTTCAGTGAACATTTGTCTGAATTTGATACATCATGCCACTGAAATAAAGAAGATTTTTGTACTCAAAATCATTGACAAATCAAAATCAAAACAAAGATCATTCAGCTACATTACTGTCGCATGGCTCTTTTAGGGAAAATCAACACATGGAGCAACTTTTCACAAGTCAACTTTTAACAACAAAAACATCTACAGAAACCTGCAGCCACTCGTATCTCACATTTTGGCAGATAAAAGTTGGTTCATGTGTTGTTTTCAAACATCAAACTGCTTAACGGAGACGATACAAATTTTGAGATTTGACAAAAAGGCTGTAAAAGTCGTATTTGAGACTAGATTCATTCACACCAATTTAGTGTTAATCACCACTGTCTGCAAAATGACCTCAAAACATTCCATTATTCACTGATGAATAAAGCCAATCTCAACTTGTCAAGCTAGAAATTTTGGCAGTTTTATTTTAAAGTGCTGTAAGAACACTAGGCCGGGCAGGTTATGATTTAAAAAAAAAAAATCGATTTCAAGACAGACATTGTTAGAGAGGAGTTGACACATAATTCCCCCGTTATTTCACAAGCGGAATTACCTGCAATTATCAGATAAACAGGAAAAATAAGAGTAAAAAACATGAGACATACTTGAGATTTCGACCGAAGGAATAGCTTTCACATCCAACCATAACCGCTCACATACTTACCATACACATATACAGTGTTCCTGAGGACCAATTGTTGCAGCAAACAACTGCCATTTTCATTTTTGTTTCCCAAACAAAAATACACCAAAAAGATATATTTGACAATATAATGACTACAGAAATTTAAATCAAACATACATACTTTAGCAAATCGGGTATAAACTGAAGTAGGTGCCCATTGTGAGACATGGAAATTGGCTTAATCTAGTTTAGACTCTATTCAGCACATGCATTAAGAGACTCTGAAAACATCCATAAATCTAAACAACCGAATGGGGAAACAAGGAACAAAAAAAAAAGAAAAATTTCCCTAACGAACTGATACATGATTGCCGTTTGCAATATATCAGCTTTCCAAAATAACGGAGCCCTACTGTTTTGGGTCAAGTCATGACACGTGGTGTAAATATTAACTTAGTTTCTTTTTCTTCTTTTTTGCAAGGCTGGCTAAAATCGAGGCTCAGTTGATTAGATGGAAGATAAAGAGAGTTCCCTCCTTATATCCGGCAAAGGCAGTCGACATAAGCAAACTTCACTTGTTTGTGAGTGAATGAGCCCACCGCCACAGATCAACCTCAACGTTATCATTGTCTTGGTGACTCCCCAACGTTGTTGCCTGAGAGGTGAAGTGTCATCCCAGGACAAGCTCAACAACATCCACGTGGCTCACTTTGTCAGCAAGTCCTGTGGCGCATGAAAAGAAAATGGTCGGACACAGAAGTGACTGGTGAACTGCAAAAACACTACACTTGTTGGCTTTAGGTTCTCAAAACAAACCAGAGGTGCTGAAAATTCTCTTTCGCTAAATCTGGTTGTCATTTTATCCACTCGACACGACAAATGGCACAGAAATTGAAATACATGTAATGTCACAGAAAATAACTTGCCCATGACAAATACGTAATGAAGACGTTATTTATCATAAGGCTCCTTAAATTTGATTATGCTTGCAATTTTCTATCCATCAAGAATGTGCCTGGTTGGTGTGTGGCACTCTTTCAGAAAAGAGATTCTCTCTGAGCGACATCACCAGTGACATCACACTATTGTAAGTAACAATGGGGCAAACACAGCCACCAGTTACCACGGCCAATAGAGAGAAGAATCAGAAAACAGAACCACGACACTTTTACGACTTACCTGAGTATTTTTTGGCTCTTGAGGTGGTTCATCGGTTTTAACCTCGGCAGGGGGCGCTGCGCTCTGTAAGCTCCTGGTGACCGGACCACCGACTCTCTCCCGTGTTCGCATGGAAAAGCGCTCCTCCTTTTTCTGTTGCTGAGATGGTGGTAGAGATTTGGCAACTGCTGATTTCTTGGGTGCTGCCTCCTTGCCCATACGCTGCATTCTCTGGGCCGGCCGCTGAGCTGAAGTGTCACTGGGAGTGTCCGGAGCCAGGGTGGGAGGTAGAGACTGGACTTGGCCCTTTTTAGCCTTTTTGCTCGCCGGAATGGGGGCTGGGAATGACGCGGGCCTCTTTAGTCTGCCCGAGGCTGCAGCAGTTTTTCCTTTGCTTGTCCGGGAGGGTTCAGGGTTTGCTGCGCCGGAGCTGCGAGCCCTCGTCTTTCCCAACATTTTGCGTTCCGGCTCCGTCTGCTGAATTTCATAGTCTGAAGCCTTTTTCCTAAGACTCATGCTTTTATCCGCCCCCGACCCGGCCTCTTTTTTCACCTCTGCTGGACCTCTTTTGCCCTTTTTCACCACAGGCTTCATGGGACAGCTGACCACCATATGCTTATTGAGACTTGCAGTATAAGTAAACTCTCGGCTGCAGTGGGGGCAGACGTTAGAGGGCTGCTCCTCCTCAGTTTTGATGTTGGCTTTCTTTGCAGTTGTGGCAGCTTTATTTCTCTGCGAAATTGCTTTCTGAACCAGCTGGTTCTTCTTCTTACTGAGGGCACTCATTTTAGTTTTACTGGTATCTTGATTAAAGTTAAGTCTCTTTGGCTGACCCATTCTACGGAAAGCGCTCTGGCCTGCTGCGGCTGCTATAGGCGACACCACTCCATTCGGGCTCTTGACTATTTGCTTGAGAGGGATGGGGTTTTTCTTGGGAGTGTATCGCTTTTTGTCGCTGGCATTGGCGCAAGCCAGTATGTGCTTGTGTAGTTCAGGCATGTTGTCGAAGCTGTTGCCACATTTGGTGCAGCGGATGGCAGTGCTGAATGTCTGCGGTATGTTGTGAGTGGTGAAATTGGTAGCCGAGGCCACAGAGCCAGCATGGGAACGGCTATGATAAGGAAAAGGGGGAGGTTTATAACTGGGGTAGTGTTGATTAATGCCGAGGCGAACGTCCGGCCCTTTAGCTTTCCCTCCCTCTGAGGCCATAATCTTTATTGTAGTGTATAGCTCCTCGTTGGGGTCCTCTGCGCCATCGTCGGCATGATTACCATTGACATCCGGTTCATCTTTTGCCAACTCTGAGTCACTGTGCGGAACGGGTTCATTTGGATTCTCCGATGCTGGTGTTGAGGGACTGCTCTCCTCTTTAGCTCTTGATGGATCCGTGTAGTTCTGTGGCCTCAGCTTGCCGCTCTCTACGGTTTTATTCGAGCACGTCTCATTCGGATGCAGGTCCTTTTGGTGCTGCTGGAGGTTACAGAGGAAGGCAAACTCTTTGGAACAAGCGGAGCACACAAAGATCCGGCCCACTCCGTGCAGTGCTGTCCGGTGAGCCAGCAGGGCAGACGCATCGCCGAAGAGCTGCACACAGAATTCACACTTGAAGGGCCAGTCGGCAGCGTGAACAGTGATATGACCGCTGAGTTCTTTGATGGAGTTAAACGGCTCCTCACAGACATTACACACAAAAGCCTTGCAGTATGTCGAGTCGATTTCCTCCCTCTCAGGCGTTTTACCAGGTTTATCAGAGAGAACGGGCTGAGCTGAGGCGTCGCAATCATCCTGAGGCGCGTGATTCATAACCGACACCTGGTCAACGCAGTGCTGAGGCTCTTCTTTTATCTTAACCTGAGGGAGGGGTTTTGGAAATGATGGAGACTGAGAGTGTTCAGCAGGCAGAGGAGATGGCGAAGGAGATGAGGATTCTGGTCGAGGTGAGGGGGCAGCAGAGCCAGCTTTCAAAGTTTCCTCCGATACTGAGCCATTGTCTTGCTTCAAACTGCCATTTAAAAGACTTTTGCTAGTTACAGAAACATCTGTAGAGTGCAGATCCACGGCTGCAGGCTCAGAGGGGCTTGGCGGCAAACTATTGAGGGGATCTTTGATCGGAGTGTTCGGGGTGTCGAGTGGCTCAGAGACCTGGTCTTCTGCCTCATCTTTGTCTTCTTCAGATGACAAAATCTTCTCCGAGTCTGACGAGGGGTGGTGTTCGACCGATCTGGGGGACATTTTAGGTGAGAGGACGGGCAGCGGTCGCACAGCAGACGAGTCTGAAGGCTGTGAGAGAGGAGAGCTAGGCATGGGTGGTGGAGACGGTATGGTGGGTAGCACTGGGGGAGGCGGTGTTGGGGAGGTCATGCTAGAGGATCCCGGAGAAGATGGGTTCATGGTGACGGGGGTCAGAGAGGGCGGGGAGGGGTTTGCAGACTCTGATGCAATAACTGGAGATTGTGAATTGAAACTTAGGTTTGCTAAGGGTAGGGGGCCCTCCTCTCCTGTCAAACTCAGACCTACATACTCATTCATCAGCACCTTTTCGAGCATGCTGGTGTTGGGCTTTCTCTTTTTCGTTACTGGCTGCGGTGCTGGGCTTCCCTTCGCTTCGGGCTCAGCGGAGCTCTTACGATTAAGGCTTAAATCAAGAGCTGAATCTCCGAGGACCTTGCTCGCGCCGTCGCTCTTTCGAGTGACTGAGTTTGACAGGTCCAAGGGGAGCTGATTACAGGAGCTTCCTCCACTATCTGAGGATGTTTGGTTGTGCATATTATTTCCAGAGGTTCTCGGGCTGTCTCCATCGTCTTTGTCCAGTAAGGTCCCAGGAATTGACACACTGTGTCTTTCCAGCTTTGGCACCTTGAGGGTGTAGGAGCTTGGCACCTCCGCTTTACAGCTCTCCGTTTTACCAGGACTGAGCTGTGGAGATGAAGGGGGAGACGCTGTTCTCCGTTTAAACCTGCCTGATGCTCCCGGGAGCTGTGTGACTGACAGCGGGGAGGCGAGTCGGTGGCTGTCTGTTATCAGGGCAATGGTTGACTTCTGAATATCTTGCGTCTGAAGGAGCTGTTTGAGCTTGGGTGACAGATAAACAGTTTTCTCTCTCAGAAAGGTGGAGGAATCTGTGGCTTGCTGGAAGAGTCCTCCCACAAGCAGGTTAGATGAGGAAGATGTAGAGGATGAGGAGGACGAGGTAGAGGCTGTGAACGTTGCAGATTCCGTCTCCACTTTAAGGCTGGGAATAAATGGAGGTGTCGATGTTCTCCGCTTAACCGATGGTTGGCCTATATTGGAGACTTGCTTTGCAGCACTTGTTCTCCCCTCCACCTTCAGTGCCTGGCTGATCTGGTTAGGGCTGATTATAACTGTGTCCAGACCAAACAGTGCTGCAGATCTGGAGTCCACTTCTATCACATCACAGCTGCTCACAGAATTGCTGGATACAATCTTGCCATCGATGTAGAAGCTCAAATTGTCAGAGATGTTTTTGGAAATATCGATGGCATAATCATCTCTGTCTGCCTCATCCTCTGTGTCAGCGCTGGGCACATAGACTGGCGGAGGGCTGGTGCTGGGGGACTCATCAGGAATCTTCTGTTGCTGTGTTGTTGCCTCCTGCAGCAGCATTCCTTTCCTTCGAACGCCCTTGGGTAACAAGTGTCGCTCGTGTATTCTGCGTTGGTGCCGCCGCATGTTAGTGTGCGTGCCAAAGGCTTTACTGCAATACTTACAGGGATGGAGTTCCTTTGACTCTCCACTATCATCCAGTACAAAGGGACGGTCACCATGGGCCCCCAACTCCTTTTTCTGTACCTCAGAGTTGTGCAGAGGCCCTGCAGTAAACTGAGACACTATACTATATTGACCTGTCGGGCTGGTGCAGTCGGGACTTGAGCCATCAGGACTGAGGGGAGTGGCAGTTCCAGCCAGAGATCCGGGCCTCTTCTTAGGTCCATTCTCGTGTCTTCTTTCATGCCGACGCCGACCCACCTGCGAGCCAAAGGATTTGCTGCAGTATCGGCACTTGAATAGTTGCGTTTGCTGGTTGGTGATGGCGTGAATGTGTATGTGACGCTCCAGACCCTGTCTGGTGGAGAAGTGGCGTTCACAGTGCTGACAGGGATACGACTCTCCCTGTAGATCAATTTCGAGATCACAATCAGGGTCAGGGTCAAGATCAAGATCAGGGTCTGGCTCTTGAACTTTAAGTGAGGAAGATCCTACTTTTAGCCTGGAGTACTTCTGGCGTTCTTCATCGCAGGTCAGTGATGGGCCAGACTGTTTATTTTGCATGGAATCTGTTGCAGTTAAATGCTGAGCAATTTGCTGCTGCATCATCAGATTATGAGCATCCTCTTCCTCCTCATCTTCTTCCTCCTCTATCTCTTCTTCCTCCTCCTCCCCATTTCCCTTCTCCATTAGTCCTACAGACACATGCTGCACATCTTTGCGGTCAGTTCCCACAGCTGAGGGCTTCCCATCCTCCTCCTTCATACCTGTTAACAAATTAGCACAAATTCAAAATTATATGTTGAAAACACATGTATTTACACAGATTATGACTGTAGTCAACATACCTTCCTCCCCATCCCACATCTCCTTGACAATAGGTTTGGTTCCACTTGTTTTATTGAATCCACCCAAACCTGCCGGTCTGGCTCTCTCCAGCAGCTTCTTTCTTGCTGAAAGTGCAAACACACACATCGCTAAGCATCTCAAAACTTTAAAATCAACTGACTTTATTATGTTGTGACATGATGTCAGTGCAATATGTTTTAACAAATATTTCATCAGCGAAATTTTCCACATCCAAGCAGAAATAGAATGGATGATATCGAAGAGACAGAAGGTAAGTCACTTGTAAGTGTTGACAATGGAGTAAATATGAATTTCTAGAACAAAACATATTGTGTAGTTAAAATACATTTTAAGTCCAAATAACAGGGTTTAATTCTATACAGCAGGCTAATTCTTTGTAACGCCTTTGGTCAACGGGCCTCTCCTACTCCCTGAAAAACAATTCTGGAGAAATAAACAAATAAAACATTATGTATTTACCCCTAGGAAATATCAAGGCATTATGGAAATCGAAATGCTGCTTTGGAATTTAAATAAATGGACTAACGTTGAAGAACATTCCACAACAACCATCATTTTGTGTATGTAATGACTAACATGGATCGATGATTAAAATCCAATAAGAGTGAGGTGTGTAAATATGATTTTAGGTTCCCAGGCACTGCTGCCATGACGGTATTTGGTTTTTACTTGTCTGGCTCCAAGGCTTCCCTGGTTAGTCCACATCATAGGAGTGTGTCAACAAGGTCACCTGACCTGGCCCACAAAGCTGAATTCATAGCCGAGCAACACATGCTCCAGGTCAGTCATCTGACCTGCATTGGTAAGACCCATTCTATTACATCTACAACAGCAACACAACAGCCCATACCGTTTCATAATCTAATAAAAATAACATTTTGTGGTCTGAGTAAATTCCTGTTATGAGTTTTTTTTTTTTTTACATATCCAACGCACACTGAGCAAATACCTTCACAGGCTCTTTGATCACTGCTTCATTAGGCAACACATGCAGGATGTTTGATATTAAACTGAAACGATCAGGAGAGGTAGGCCAACCTCATATTGGTTGACTTTGCAGAGCAGTAACTACCTGCCTGCCAGGAACAACTACACTGCAGCTTAGACAGGGGGATGAAGTCCTCCCCCACGCTTTGTGTCTTTATAGTTTCACAAAGAAAATACAAAGTACATTTATCACCGCGCCTCCAAAATACATGGCACATGGACCCACGGGACCCTGAGCTACAGGGCTCCAGTGTCGTTTTCTCCCTGATTTCATGTACATTTCAGGCATCGCAAGGACAGAGTGACTTCCTAGAGGTCACCCACGCGTTGATGTAATTACATCTTAATACAAAGTCAGAGTCAGTAAGTGACATTTGCAGGTATCTGATAACATATCAAGTACACAGGGTTATTCTACCCTTGATGGCATTATGCTATATATATATATATATATATATATATATATATATATATATATATATATATATATATATTGCAGCAGGGTTTCACAATGTACCGGAGCGCAGATGACAGGAAAGAGACACACAACAGTTCCTATATATGAATGTACACTCTATATATGGGCTCCTGTAACTTATGAATTAAATCTACTATCAAAATAATAGGCAACCAATTTGGCAATTAGTAACTTGCATCTATTTAAAGGCTCAGTGCAAGTTTCCTGATGTGGAAGCAGAAAATGCATTATGCACTATGAAACAATATAAAAACAATGTCTTTACTCTTTCTGAAGCACATGGGAGTTTGTAGTTTTCATTTGCAAATAAACAGCCCCTGATGGGATAAGACAGCTTTTGTATTTAACTCAGATTAATCAACCAAACTTAAATAAAATGGCTACTACAGCAAAGTTGATGCTCTCCTACTTAAAGACAGGTTCAGTTTATGATACAGCTGACAAATTAGAGCAGAGAAATAGATACTAACTAGTTTTTCAAGATATCCAAATGTCCTGCGAACACGTGATGAAGGAACTACATTGGTGCTTTCTTACCAAATAGTGGGCTTGACGAAAGATCTGGAAAAAAGAGTCCAACATATATAAATATCTAGTAACAGATAGTAAAAGATTCGATATCTTATGTTTTGGGTGAAATGAAGTACATTTCTTTCAGCGACAATGATGTGTATAGCAATGTAACGGTTCAATGTCCTTAATGTGTACATAGGGAGTGGATCCTCTATTGAAACCACTTAACACCTTTAGGGCTTTAAAGGCATGTTGTGCAAGTTTGACATTAAAGGCAGCAGCCATCTGCAGAGAATGAATATACTTTGGTATCGCAGACATGTTTTCATGACAGTATTAGGACCTGACCTTACCAACTACTGTTTTCATTACCTATGAATGAGCCCTTAGTATTCATATCATAGGAAGGCCCTCTCCACTGAAGCCACCATGTTGCACCACCATTTTTTTTTTAAACAGTTGCCCAAAATGGACCAACGACACACGTTTTCAGTTGCAATAATAACTGAAGGCCACCATGAGCTCTCCCATGTTTGGAGGGGAAGGGTGAACTGTGGGGCTTTTCAACTGCATCACTCCAATTCACTTCTGAATGACACTGAATATCACACACTGTACCTGCAATGGAAATATAGCCGAATTCCCCGTGAACACGAGTAAATGACTTACAGCAATTTGGTTGATAGTTTCTCAGTAAGAGAGGGGACTCAGGTAATAATAAAACCTACACTTTAACACCACAAGTTCCACATTAAGGCTGATTGGCGTTTGTGTGTGTTGTTGGGGTCGTCTTATTACATGTTTATAGAATTATACAACAAAAGCTGTCACACCTGAACGAGCCGTTTTTAATTTTCAGCGACGTGCGAATTGTGTTTCCACCACGGCGAAACATTTCATAACAACAATAATAATTCTTCTGCCATCTGCTCCAGTGCACTGAGATGTCCGTGTCTCCAGACTTTAGCCCTTTAGCACCATGCTAACGTGCAGTGCCGAATCTGACAACTCGATGAACTGGTTATTCTGCGGCGTTTGTCGACGTCGAGACCCGTTTCCAAACCTTTCGACGCAGCCGTGCGCCGACATAACATGTTGCTAACTGCTTACTGGGTAGCTTACTGCCGCGGCTGGTTACGGCCAAGACAGCTAGTTAGCTTCCCCGCTAAGGCCCATCATCAAGTAGACAGGGCTCGCCGATTGATGGCTTTCATGCTTTGGGAACTCAGGGAAGGTCACATCCTCGACACCGACTGGAGCCCGACGAAGGGCTAAAGCAGGTAAAAAGTTGCTCGAACGATAGTTTAGGGCTTTAACTGCTGCTCCAGCGACACGAGAACCAACTCTTGTGTCGGTACCCGGGGATAATGCCATAGTTTCGGCTCGGGGTATGCGCGCAGTGAAGCCCCACACACATACACTCACATCGCAGCCGTTAACGTTAGCTTTCACACCCCCCCACCCTCCACCACCACCGCCACCCCGCTTCCCCCCGGTAGCCTTCCTTCATTTGTCGCTAGCTAGTCCCAACTTGGTCTGGGCTGCTGGTTCTCGCTCTCCGGGCTCTTAGCTCGACTCGCGGAACCCCGCACTGGACCGGCGGCTGAAATACCTCGTCGTGGCTGGGAAGGAGTGAGGCCTCACCTCGCTTCGGTCGGGCTGAGTTTTTCCTGCTCTGGCTGCTGGCTCTTTCTTCCTCCAGTGCAGCTGTTATCTCGGGGTTGTCTTCCACAGTGAACCACACCAGCAGCTCCTCTCCGGGCCGGATAGGCTGCAACAATGAGAGATGAGCTCAGCCTCCAATCACAGCCCTGCTTGCTGAGAGGCAGCCAGGAGGATTTGGGCCACAGTGCATCTATAGTATAGCAGCACCCTGCCTGCCTGCCTGCCTGCCCGTCTGCCTGCCTGCCTGTCTGCCTGCCTGCCTCTCTGTCTCCGTCTGTCTTTCTTCCATAAATATGCAGCATGTTGCCACCTCTTACACTTAGCAACACTCAGCAGCACGTTAAAGGTCCAAACCTTAAGATCTGGCTGAAATGATTTCAATGTAAGATGTGAAATATCTATAGTCGTGTTTTTACTGAGTGTGTGTAATTTCCTGAATGCACACATTGTTGTTTTCATGACTCTATACTGAGACCTTAAAAAAAAGCATTAACTGCAGTAGCAGTGGGACCTCTCTGCGAATGACGCCATGTTTTTTTTGTAATTTAAAAATTTTTTTTTTTACAGTAGCCCAGAATGGACTAATAACTAAGGGCAGCCATATGTTCTCCCAAAGGATGGGCAGAGGGGCCTTCAGCTGCTACGTGCAAAATCACCTTCTGATGTAATGACATTCTACAAACTATACCTTTAAAGGTGCAGTGTGTAAGATTTTGGTCATTTTTATCACTTCTAAAAATATTACAAAACAATGACATACATGTTTTATTTATTTTCTCCCTCAACCTTAAATGAACCCATTAATGTATATTTGCATGAGGAGCTGAGGAGCCCATGTTTTTACAGTAGCCCAGGGTTGACATACTAAACATCTTTTGAGTTTTAATGACAACTGAAGTCGAACTGGCCAGAAATAATTCTGTTCTTGTTCTTGCAGCCCAGGGAACGAGAATAAAGTTCTCTGTTCTTGCGGACTATGAATTGAGCTTTATCTATCGATCAAGAGATGTACTGGAATTGACCATAATTGTATCTTTGATAATGTAGCACCAATTCTACAAAGTCCCCACATACAACAACATAAAAACTATTGAAACCAATCAATAAAACTATTTTAGAAAATGCACAAGAGGAAGTATTTTCATGAAGAAGCCTTTTAAGAGAATATCCCTGATCCAAGCAAAGGTAAACAAACCTGATATAAACAAATATACTCTCATAAATACTTCAGTGACGAGACAAACAATCTTACTCATGATGATGATTCTCAGATCTTAACAATGTTCCTCTTTCTTTAATCAAAATCAACAACAGCTGTAATCACATTCACCCCGGGGATCGCGCTTCATGAAAGTGTATTAAACTTACCCTCAACACCTTGTAGTAAATGGCGCGGTTGATCTCCAGGGGGAAAACATTCTGCTCCTGACCGGACCGAGCCCAGTTCACATATCGCATCCAGTTCCCCTTCATGGGGTCTGTGGCATCAACACACATCCAGCCCCGAGCTGGGAAATACACCTACAGGACACACACATGCAAAGATGATGCAAATAAAGAAATGTGCAGATGTTGTGGAGTTTTGCAAAGATCAACGGGATCAATGAGACGGGTCGGCTCCGGGCAGCCGCTGACAAAAGGGCAGCAAACTGTTTGTTTTGAAATTGAACTACGTCGTTAAAACACACCCCGCCACCCAGAATACCGGATAAGCGATCGAAGATGACATGACATGACAAGACTCAATCAAAAACTGAAAGTACACATAGTTAAATAGTTCAAATCATGTCGATTCTTTTTTATAACTATTCCAAAAATGTAGAGTACATAAGTATAATAGTATTGTGCCATTACCCGAGCTGACTTTCTAGTTTCTAGTTTCAGAGAGAGGAGCCAACAACAGAGGCAGCAGCAGCAGCAGCAGCAGCAGCAGCAGCAGCAGCATCTGTCACAAACGTACCTCCCACATGTAAACGTTGCTGGTCACCTGCGACCTTTTCTTCTTCTCTCCCACAAAGGGCCCGAATCTCCGGCCCTTAGGGATGATGTGAGTGGCCCAGACACCTGAGAATATCAAAATAAGAACATCTCTCTTCATACCCGCAACACAAACGTTTGGATCAAATCTTAAAAAAGGAAGTCAGAGGGCGGAGAGCTGATAGTTACAATACTACAGTACGTCAGACAGACCGGCTGGTGAAACAGCAGGTAACGGAGCTCCCTTCTCTTCATGGACAAGGCAACATGTGTCTTTGTGCGTTCAGAGGCAAAGCTGTATTCTACTCTTTTCTCCATTCATCACTAAACCTGCATGTGCATATAATATATATATATATATATATATATATACATACATATATAAAATATGAGTCATAATAAAACTTGGGGTCTCTTTGTGACGACCCACTCTGTAATCCTGCTTCAGAGCGGCTGATCAGAACAGATGTAAACGCTGTTGGATCTCATGTGATGTAGTCATATGACAAATTGATCAACCAATCAAAGAATCTCCTGGCTGTCAGGACCCGGCTCTGACTTTGGATTTGGATTCTCACCAGGATGACTCCATCACAGATTATCATGAAAGAACACGAACGTTAATGGAGCAGATCCAAGACATTTTCTTTCCTCTGGCGCTGATAATCTAAGATTGGACGTTTTTAAATTTTTTAATTGCCATGGATTCCTCAATGAAACCTTCATTCAAAAATGAAATAAACT